>JAODAL010003102.1:0-50000 GCA_025379985.1 Phyllomedusa bahiana
GCTCTCAGTCATTCCTCGGGGGGATCTATTTTTTCCCCCAGCCATAGGAAAAGCTTTTCCCGAATTTATATTGGGCGCCCTACCCTTTTACCCAACCCCCTTTCTACTTTTTGACTCCCGAACCTCTTCCCCTGCCCGCCTCCCGCCTTCCGCCCAAAAAAAAAAAAAAAAAAAAAAAAAAAAAATAAAAGAACCTCTGCCGCCTGCCCTTACAATTTTGCCTGGGGCCCCCGACTAACCTTTCCCCGGGCTAAATTCGATTCTGTTACCCTCCCCCTGCACCTCGCCACCCCCCCCGCAAGCAAGTCACGTCCCGGGGGGGGCGAAACCTTTTACCTCACCCCAGCAAGTCCTTCCCCCTTTGCGGGGGGCCTGGTGAAAACCGGGGGCTTTCTTTAAATTTCCCTTCCCTGGGGGTGGCCCTTTGCTATCATCGCTTGCGGTTTGGGCCAGTGGATCCACAAATCACCGTTACACATACAATTGATTTTTCTTGGCTTTTTTATTTGGGCACATTTGAGTTTAAAATTCAACAGTGCAGGGAGGAAAATAATTAAAAACCCAAATTAAATTTTCCTAATTTTGGGGCGTTGGGTTTTCCATAGAATGTGGTTTTATTGGTTTTCTAAGTATGAGGGGGGGAACATCTCCCTTAGGGGAGCACCATTTAAAGGGGTGTTTTGTGTTTTGTTTTGCCCTTTTTAAACCCCACTACTCAGCCCTCTGCATACACAAGGCAAAATTAAAAGGGAAAAGGGCTGAAAGCTCCCCTGCGCCCTCTATAGGTTGTAACAAACCTCAATTTAAATTCTGAATTTACTGAATTTTTGAAAGCAAAAAGGAATAATTTCCCAACCAATATTGCTCCCTTTTACAAAACGCTTTTTGGGGGTTTTGCCCCCCAACAGGTAGAGCAAGCGAAATTGGCTTTGACCCGGTGGGGGGGCAATGATGGGTATGAGGGGGGGGAAACATCTCTCCTTTTGGAGAGGCACCAAAATTTAAGGGGTGTATGTTTTGTTTTGGGCCCTTTTTTGGGGGACTACTCACATCTGCATATCACAAGGCCCTTAAAAGGGGGGGAAAGGGGCTGGGAAAACCCCACCCCGGACCCTCAAAAGGTTTAAAAAAATCCTCAATTAAATTTTCTTCTGATTCCCCTGAATCTTTTAAAGCAAAAAAGGGAAAAATTGTCAAGCCCAAAAATTCTCATCAAAATACGCGTTTTTGGGGTTTTTTCCCCCCAAACAGTGTAGGGGCCCAAGGGGATATTGGCTTGACTGGGGGGAGGCAATTATGGGGAAAGGAGGAGGGGGAAAAACTCTCCTTATGGAGACAAACCCGGTTTAAGGGGGTGGGGGGTTGGGTTTTTTTTATTTCCCCTTTTAGGGCCCCCACTCAGCATCTGCATATCACAAGGCCCTTTTTGGGGGAAGGGGCTGGAAAGCTCACTGCGGGCCCCCTATAGGTTGTAACAAATCCTCAATTTACCCCTTTTTGATTCACTGAAACTTTTAGAAGCAAAAAGGAATAATTGTCAAGCCAAAATTGGCTCCCTCTACATACCGTTTTTTGGGGGTTTTTTCCCCCCCCACAGTGTAAGCAAAAAGCAATATTGGGTTGACTGGGGGAGGCAATGAGGGTAAAGGGGGGGAAAAATCTTCTCCCTTTTGGGGAAACCCCATTTAAGTGTGTAGGGGTTTGTGTTTTTTTAGCCTTTTTTTGGGCCCCCAAATCCCATCGATATCACCCAAAGGGATTATGGAAAGGAGCTGGGAAAGCTCACTGCGGGCCCCCTTTTTGGTTTTTAAACAAAACCTCAATTTTCTTTTTGATTCATGAATCTTTGAGAACAAAAAGAATAATTGCCAAAGCCAAATTTTCTCATCTACATAAAGCGTTTTTGGGGTTTTGCCTTGTGATATGCAGATGCTGGGGTAGTTGGGGGCCAAAAGCAAAACAAAACAAATACCACCTTAAAATGTTTCTCTCCAAAAAAAAAAAAAAGAGAGATTTCCCCTCCTCAAAACCCCCTTTTAAATTTTTCCCCCCACCAGTCCCAAACCAATATCGCTCCCGGGGTCTTTCAAATTATAGGGGGCAAAACCCCGAAACCCCCCCTTTTTGAGAGCAAAAATTGGGGGTTTACAATTATTTCCCTTTTTTCTTCTCAAAGATTCTGGGGGTCAAAAAATAAATTGAGGGGTTTGTTACAACCTATTGAGGGCCGGGGAGTGCTTTTTCCCGCTCCTTTCCCATAATGGGCCCTTTTGATATGGGAATTTCGGTTAGTGGGCTAAAAAAATCAAAACAAAACACTTTCACACCCTTTAACTGGGCTCCCCCATAAGAAGATTTTCCCCTCCTCAACCCACCATTGCCTCCCACCAGTCAAGGGGCCCAAAAATTGCTCTGCTCTAACACTGATGAGGGGGAAAACCCCAAACGCGTATGTTTGATGACCAAAATTTGGGGTTGAAAAATTACCTTTTTTTCTTCTCAAAATTCAAAGAATCAAAGTAAATTGAGGGGTTTTTTTACAACCTATAGAGGGGGGGGCCCGTGGCTTTCCAGCCCTTTCCCCAAAAAGGGCCTTGTGATAGGATAAGCGGGGTAGTTTGGGCAAAAGCAAAACAAAACACCACACACCTTAACTGGTGCTCTCCATAAGGAAGATTTCCCCTCCCATACCCACCATTTCCCCCACCAGTCAAGGGCCCAAAATCCCTGCCCACACTGATTAGGGGGAAAAAACCCCGAAAAACCCTTTGTATATGAGGGAATATTGACTTGACAATTATTCCTTTTTGGGTTTTCAAAGATTTATTGGGAAACAGAATAAATTGAGGATTTTGGGTTTAAAACCCCAAAAGGGCGGGAGGGGAGGGTTTCCCGCTCCCCTTTTCCCATAATGCCTTGTTTATATGCAAACTGAGTATTTGGGGGAAAAGGCAAAAACAAAACCCCTACACACCTTAACTGGTGCTCTCCATAAGGAGAGGGTGTTCCCCCCCCCCTCAAACCCCCCAATTTCCTCCCACCCCTTCAAGCCAATATCGCTCTCTCTATCCCCGGGTGGGGGGGCCAAACCCCCGAAACCGTATTAGATGAGCAATATTGGCTTGACAATTATTCCTTTTTTTTCTCCCCCAAAAATTTAATGAATCAGAATAAAAATTTAGGATTTGTTTTCAACCTATAGAGGGCCCCCAGTGAGCCTTTTTCCCGCTTTCCTTTTTTCCCTTTAATTTCCTTGGGGAATGCAGAAGCAAAATTTGTGGGGGTAAAAGGCAAAACAAAACCCCTAAAACACCTTAACTGGGGCTCTTTTCCCTAAGGGGAATTTCCCCTCCTCAAACCCACCTCATTGCCTCCCACCAAGGCAAGCCCCAAAATTTGCTCCCGGGGCCCACAATGAGAAGGGGCAAAAAACCCCGAAACGCGTATGTAAAAAAAACAATATTGGGGTTGAAATTAAATTTCCCTTTTTTTCTTCTCAAAATTCATGAATCAAAGTAAATTGAGGAAATTTTTTTACAACCTATAAGGGCGCAGTGAGCTTTTCCCCTCCTTTCCCTAATCCTTTGTATATGCAATGGGGGAAATATGGGCTAAAAAGGCAAAAAAAAAACACTACCCACCTTAACGGTCCCCTCCATAAGGGGGAGATGTTTCCCCCCCTCATACCCACTTTATTCCTCCCACCAGTCAAGGCCCAAAAACGGGTCCCGCTCTACACTGAAGAATGGGCAAAACCCCGAAACGGGGAAAGTAGGGTGAACAAAATTGGCTGACAATTTTTTCCTTTTTGGGTTCTCAAAAAATTTTATGGAATCAGAATAAATTGAGGGTTTTTTAGCAACCAAAAAAGGGCGCAGGAGCTTTCCCGCTCCTTTTCCCCTAATGCCTTGTGAAAATGTTTTCTAAGTAATAATATTTGACAAATACCGTGAAAATAATAACATACAGTTGTATGGGGTTTATGGCTTTAAATTGGCACAATAAATAAACTCACCAAATGCAGGGGAAAAAATTATTAAACCTAAAATTTTAAATTTTCAAAAATTTCAGATTATTTTTCCATTAAAAATTGGGGTTTATTTTTATCAAATCATAAATTTTAAACAAATACAATACAGTTTTTTATGTTCTTGGGTTTTTTAGCGAGCACAAAGGGGGAAACTTCAACAGTGCAGGGAGAAAAATAATTAACCCAATTGAATTACCTGGCATTGGGCATGGAACATGGCTTGCTGTTATATAGGTCATAATTATAATTAACCAATTGTATACACATTGAGTAAACTTCAACAGTGCAGGGAGGAAAATAATTAAACCTAATTGAATTACCTAGATTTGGACATTGGTTATCAAGGAAATGTGGTTTGCTGTTATGTAGGTCATAATTATGACAAATAAAATGTAACTAATAATATACAGTTGTATGTTCGTGGCTTTATATTGAGCCCAATGAGTAAACTTCAACAGTGCAGGGAGGAAAATAATTAAACCTAATTGAATTGCCTAGATTTGGGCGTTGGTTATCAATGAAATGTGGTTTGATTGTTATCTAGTCATAATTATAGACAAATACAATGTAACTAGTAACATACAGTTTTATATTCTTGGCCTTATATTGAGCACATTGAGCAAACTTCAACAGTGCAGGGAGAAAAATAATTAACCCAATTGAATTACCTGGCATTGGGCATGGAACATGGTTTGCTGTTATGTAGGTCATAATTATAGACAAATACAATGTACCTAATAACATACAGTTGTATGTTCATCTCTTTATATTGAGCACTGTGAGAAAACTTCAACAGTGCAGGGAAAATAATTTTTAAACCTAACTGAATTATCTATATTTCGGATTGGTTTTCAAGGAAATGTGGTTTAATTGTTATCTAAGTCATAACTGTAGACACATACAATATAACTAATAACATACAATTGTATGTTCTTGGCTTTATATTGAGCACATTGAGTAAACTTCAACAGTGCAGGGAGGAAAATAATTAAACCTATTTGAATTACCTAGATTTGGGCGTTGGTTATCAATGAAATGTGGTTTGATTGTTATCTAAGTAATAATTATAGACAAATACCGTGTAACTAATAACATACAGTTGTATGCTCATGGCTTTATATTGAGCACAATAAGTAAACGTCACCAGTGCAGGGAAGAAAATTATTAAACCTAATTGAATTATCTATATTTCAGATTATTTTTCCATGAAATTTGGATTGATTTTTATCTAAGTCATAATTATAGACAAATACAATACAGTTGTATGTTCTTGGCTTTATAGCGAGCACATTGAGTAAACTTCAACAGTGCAGGGAGAAAAATAATTAAACCCAACTGAATTACCTGGAGTTGGGCATTAGTTATCAATGAAATGTGGTTTGCTGTTATGTAGGTCATAATTATAGACAAATACCATGTAACTAAAAATATACAGATAGGGCATGTCCCCACGGCACGGGTTTGCAGACGGTTTTTCAGACGGTTTGCAGTTTTGCAGACCGTCTGAAAAACCGGCTGCAAACTAATACACCGGGCTGCTATAGAAAACCCGTGCAGCAGACCCCACTGCATGGGTTTTCCACCTGGTGGTTTTTCAAACCGCCATCCGTCCGAAAAGCATTGAACATGTTCATTCTTCCGCCTTGTTGTTGGACGTAATATGAACATATCAATGGGAAGGGGCAGGGCTTTTCTCCGCTCATCGCGGAGAAAAGCCATCCCCCAGCGGCCGGGGGGACGGTACTAAAACAGGATAAATACCGGTCGAATATACTGACCGGTATTTGTCTTTTGCCGTGGGGATGAGGCCTTATATGTTCTTGGCTTTATATTGAGCATATTATACTGATTGAGCATAAGTATACTTCAACAGTACAAGGAGGAAAGATTACTAAACCCAATTGAATTACCTAGATTTGGGCATGGTTATCAATGAAATGTGGTTTGATTGTTACCTAAGTCATCATTATCGATAAGTACAATGTTACTAATAACATATAGTTGTATGTCCGTGGCTTTATATTGAGCACATTGAGTACACTTCAACAATGCAGGGAGAAAAATAAGTAACCCAATCGAATTACCTGGAACTGGGCATTGGTTATCAATAAAACATGGTTTGCTGTTATGTAGGTCATAATTATAGACAAATACAATGTAACTAATAACATACAGTTTTAAGTTCGCAGTGTTTTATTAAGCACATTGAGTAAACTTCAACAGTGCAGGGAGGAAAATTATTAAACCTAACTGAATTATCTATATTTTGGATTGGTTTTCAATGAAATGTGGTTTGATTGTTATCTTAGTCATAATAATAGACAAATACAATATGACTAATAACATACAGTTGCATTTTCTTGGCCTTATATTGAGCAGATTGAGTAAACTTCAACAGTGCAGGGAGAAAAAATAATTATCTAGCAGACGTTGAGCATAGCCAGCTCCCTCCCATGTGCACAGTTCACGGACCACTGCTGAAGCCTACAGCAGTAACGATATAGCAGGAAAGATGATGGATGATCCAGCACGATCCAGTGAGAAGTAAAATCATCCAGAATTTATTGAAAAATATAAACATAAACTCTGCAAGGTATGAACCTGCATAGGTGATCAGCATAGGTAGCGGTGGTCCCCGACATGTGGAGCTAGTACATGCTAAATAGAAAAAATAAATAGAGAAAAAAAATTAAACCCAATTGAATTACCTGGAGTCGGGCATTAGTTATCAATGAAATGTGGTTTGCTGTTATGTAGGTCATAATTATAGACAAATACAATGTAACTAAAAACTTAATAAGGTTAGTATGCACATTGGCTTATTATATAGTGGACTACAATTGGGTAAACTTCAACAGTGCATGGAGTAAAAATTACTAAACCTGATTGATTTTCCTAGATTCGGGCATTGGTTATCAATGAAATGTGGTTTGATTGTTATCTAAGTCATAATTATAGACAAATACAATGTAATTAATAACACAGACAGTTGAAGTGCTCATGTCTTTTATTGGGCACATTGAGTAAACATCAACAGGGCAGGGGAAAATAATTGAACCCCCTTGAAGAACTGGGATAAGTGCATTAATTACTAATAAAATGTGGTCTGCCTGTTATCTAAGTCACAATTACACACAAACGCAATCCAACTAAACTAACACTCCGGCACTTGTGCTGCTTTTTGGAGCACATTAACATTAACAGTGCATGAGAAAAAGTAAGGTAATAGTTATATGGAATAATCACTTCTGCAAGTGCTAATTGACAAAAGATGTTTACCTTTAATATGTAGGGACTGCACCTATCTCAAGAACAGGCCCCCGGAAGTCATGATATAGAATGGAGAGCTGATCACACTTGCACACGACTCTCTATCCTGTTCTATGTGAGTTCTGAGTACAGGAATAACTCCCATAGAACAGAATGGAGAGTCAAGGGCAAGCGCAGACAGCTTTCCATTCTGAGCCGACACTTTCCGGGGCCTGTTCCAGAGATAGGTGTGGGTCTAAGATATAGGACCAGCACTTTTCTCAATTTAATGGTATATCCTATCAATATGCCATCAAAGTCTATTGTGGGAATATCCCTTTAAAGGGGTTGTCTCACTACAAGAAATGCTGCTTTTTATGTTAAAGATCTTGCAAAAACAAGTCACTTTGCAATATGTGTCCAATTAACAGTGTCCTACCTATTCCTAGATATCCCATCTTGTATGGGCTGCATCAGCTCCTCAGGTTGCTATAGCTACAGACCTGTTTGATCTCTCCTGATAGGCTGCCAGCGCTGGTCGCTATAGCTACAGACCTGTTTGATCTCTCCTGATAGGCTCCCAGCACTGGTCGCTTAGCTACAGATCTGTTTGATCTCTCCTGATAGGCTTTCCGCACTGGTTGCCATAGCTACAGACCTGTTTGATCTCTCCTGATAGGCTTTCCGCACTGGTTGCTATAGCTACAGACCTGTTTGATCTCTCCTGATAGGCTTTCCGCACTGGTTGCTATAGCTACAGACCTGTTTGATCTCTCCTGATAGGCTTTCCGCACTGGTTGCTATAGCTACAGACCTGTTTGATCTATCCTGATAGGCTGCCAGCACTGGTTGCTATAATTACAGACCTGGCTTCTACTGCAGCCTAGTGAAAGCCAGTAAACACGCCCCTGAATTGGGCAGTCCTGGAAGAGGTGTGAAAGAACCCACATGGAGCAACCAAAGACCCACATAGACTCAAGTAACTGTTGACCCCTATGGCCATATATCCTCTGCAGAAAAACACTGACCAAAATGGTGATTATGGAAGGACACCATGTAGGGAAATTCTGAAAAAAAAAAAAAAAAACATTACGGCACATCTCAAGTGTACTCGGAGTCCACCTGCATGTGCAAAACTGTGTTTGGGAAAATGTTCTGTGGACATATGAGACAAAAGGGCAATTGTGCACAATGCTATTGAGAAAAAAGACACTGAACACCAGGGCCGAGCATTTTGGGGCCCTAGGCAAGTAGAGCCAGCACCGACCCTCAATCCCTCAAAAAAATACAAAAATTAAAATGCCCAGTCATAAACTACCGTACCTTAACTGCGTCCTCCCCAGCTTGGTGGACTGGGAAATGGACATAATTCCAACAACACAACAGTGATGTTATTAGAGTCTATTAGGATGTACTTATGCAAAAATACATACAAATAGCTATAACGACAATTTTCTATGGACGACGCCTCTAATTAATGGTGATCCAGTTACCACATAATTCTGTTATGCAAGCAGCAAATATTATCACCATACTGTTACTACATAAACCAGTATACCAAGACCAATATTATCAATGGTAGGGCTATACAAAGACCAAATAATACCACCACACCGTGACCACATATCACCCCCCATATAGTGACTGAATAATACCACAACACCATGACCACATATCACCCCCATATAGTGACTGAATAATACCACAACACCATGACCACATATCACCCCCATATAGTGACTGAATAATACCACAACATCATGACCACATATCACCACCACATAGGGACTGAATAATACCACCACACCATGCTCACATATCAAACCATAAAGTGACTGATTAATACCGCAACACCTTTTCCACATATCACCACCACATAGGGACTGAATAATACCTCCACACCATGCCCACATATCACACCATAAAGTGACTGATTAATACTGCCACACCTTGTCCACATATCACAACCACATAGCAACTGAATAATATCGCAACACCGTGAGCACATATCATCACCACATAGTGACTGAATAATACCTCTACACCATGACTACATATCACACCATATAGTGACTGAATAATACCATAACCCCATCACATATCACTATCACAAAGTGACTGAATAATATAGATGTAACAAAGATCAACTTGCCCGATAATGTACCATTATACTGCAGCACAGATTGTTATCTCAGTTTTTTCAATGGTATTTTTTTTACCAGCACAGGTAAAACATAAAGCCGCAATATCATGGTCAAGCCAAACTCTGCTATATCTATACCATTATACTGTTCCTGAATATAAACCATTATACTACTACCAATATTATGGCCAAGAAGTGAACCATATAGTGTAGATACCAGTTTTAAACAAACTTTGCAGACTGTATGTTACCTCCATACGGTGCCCATATAGTGGTAGTTTCCAGTGTATTCTGGCTCTGCAGTCTGTATATAACCGGCATAAAGTGCCCATATAGTGGTAGATGCCAGTGTACAAAGACTCTGCAGACTGTATATTACCTCCATACAGTGACCATATAATGGTAGACACCAGTGTACACAGGCTCTGCAGACTGTATATTACTGCCATACAGTGACCATATAGTGGTAGACACCAGTGTACACAGGCTCTGCAGACTGTATATTACAGCCATACAGTGACCATATAGTGGTAGACACCAGTGTACACAGGCTCCGCAGACTGTATATAACCAGCATACAATGACCATATAGTAGTCATTACAAGTGTACACAGGCTCTGCAGACTGTATATTACCCCCATGCAGTGCCCATACAGTGTTAGACACCAGTGTACACAGCTCTGCGACGTATTTACCCCCTACAGTGACCTTTTGGGCTAGGTACCATGACATGACTCTGCAATTGTATCATCCCATACAGTAAATTTTATAGCGGTAGTTACCAGTGTGCAAAGGCTCTGGAGACTGTATATTGCCCCATACTGTGCCTATAAAATGATAGATACAAGTGTATAGGACTCGCGGGGATGTTATTCCTCCATACAATGACAAATATATGGATTACCTGTACAAGGTCGCAGATTGTATATTCCCCCAAACCCAGTCCCCTTTTCTAGGGGTTTTAGATGCCAGTGTACAAAAGCATAAGTGTATATAAACCCAAAAAGTGACCAATAGTGGTAGAGAGTGTCCGGATTTGAGGAAAGAAATTTTCACAAACGTGACCTATAGTGGTGGCACCAGTTACAAGGTCTGCAGATGTATATTACCCCCATCAGGGCCCCCAATTGGTGGGGACCCCAGTGTACACAAGCTCTGCAGATGAAATTTTTCCCCCCCAAACGTGACCCTTTGGGTAGGATCAGTGTACAGGCTTGCGACTGTTTTCCCTTCTCAGCCCCCAATTTAGGGGAACACCGTGACCAGGCTCTGTAGACTGTTTATCCCCCCCATACGTGCCCAATAGGGTAGTAAGAAAAATTTTTAAAGAAAAAACCCCATAGGCCATTTTGGAAACCCTGTTTTAAATTTTAAACCCATACAGTGACCTATAGTGGTAGACACAGGTACCAGGCCCCTTTTTTCCCAAAGGCCCCTTTAATTAAACCTTCACTTTTTCCCCAAAATCCCCCATATAGTGGTGAGCCAGAGTACCAAAAAGTTTAAAGACTTATAACCCCAAAAAAGTGCACAGGGTGGCATATATGTCTACAAGGGTTTTTGCGACATGTTTTTTAAATTTCCTTTGGGGTAAAAAAACTTTTTTCGAGGTTTTCCCCCCGTTTTTCTTGGGGCAGAAAATTGCCCCCTTGGAAATTTTTCTGAAATTTGCCAAAAATTCTTTAATTTTTTAGAAAATTTAAATATTCCCCCCCCTTTTGTTAAAAATTTGTTGCAGGGTTTGGGAGGGGGGGAAGCTAGGGGTTAAAAATGGGGTGAGGGGGTTTATGGGTAATTTGGAGGTTGGAGGTTTAGGGGGTGTGGGTGGAGGTGAGGGGGGGGGTTGGGTGTTTGGGGGGAGTAGAAGGGGGAAATAGCGTAAAAGTGGAGGTAAAGGGGGCAAAGGAGGGGAAAAGGAGGGGGGGGGGAAAAAAAAGGGGGGTTTTAATAAATGGAGGTGGGGGGGTTGGGGGGTTATTGGGGGGTAATAGGTGGAGGTTGGGAGGTTATGGGGTGATAGGTTGAGGTGAGGGGGCTATGGGGTGACAGATGGAGGTGAGGGGGCTATGGGTTCATAGGTGGAAGTAAGGGGGCTATAGGGTACTAGGTGGAGGTGAAGGGGCTATGGAGTGGAAGGAGGAGGTGAGGGGACTATGGGGGAAAATAGGGGGAGTGAGGGGTTTTGGGGATGGAGGGTGGTGGTGAGGGGGCTATGAGGAAATAGATGGAGGTGAAGGGGGTGAGGATGTAGGTGGAGGTGAGGGTTTATGGGGTGAAAGATGCAGGTGATGGGGTTATGGGGTAATAGGTGAAGGTAAGAGGGGCATTAGGTAATAGGTGGAGGTGGTGAAGCTATGGAGTGGAAGGTGTAGTTGAGGGGGATATGGATTGATAGGTGGAGGTAAAGTGGCTATGGGATGGATGGGGGAGGTGAGGGGGCAATGTGGTAGAAGGTTGCTGTGGTGGGAGGTTAATGGGGTGAGAGGTAGAGGTGGTGGGAGGTTTATAGGGTGATAAATACTCAATGAATGCTGGATTTTTTAAATAATTTTACCATATTTGCAGGACACACTTCGGCTCAATTATGTAGCAGGTACATACTCCCGAAGTACGCCCCACAAGTAAGTTGTGAACGCCCCTTTTTAAAATAGGGTTTTAAACAGATGCTTTGTTACTAAACTGGGGCTTGGTGTCAGTCGATGATTCTTGCCCCCAAAAGACCTAACTAACCCAAAAGAATATTCCCCAAAACCCCAAGCACCGGTTGAACTGAGAAAAAAACGGGGTTTTTCTTCAGAAGGGACTTTAATGTGAGATCCGTTTGGGACTGCGGTCTGGTATTTTTAGGATGGGTAGGGCACAACAGCCATGTACCTTCCCATTCTGATAATATCAGGCTGCAGCTGAAAAAGAGGGGACCCCACATAGTCTTTTTTAATAATTTGTTTATTGAAAAATCTAGAAAGAAACAAATTATTATAAAAAAAGATGTGGTGTCCACCCACCTTTCATAACCAGCCAAGGTAAAACCGACTTCTGCAGCTTAGTACTATTAGAATGGGAAGGTCCATGGCTGTTGGACCCTTTACACTCTAAAAATACCAGCCCGCAATTGGCCAAGAAGAGGACCATAAACATTAATTGTCCCTTTTATGGTAACGGCGACTCTAGTAGTCCTTGTTGTGTGGGATACTATGGTATTTGAAAAGGGGGGCTAGTGTCACCAAAAAACCCCTGTCTGACCAAGCACCATGATATGATAGAAAAAGCGTCTGTCAGACCCTTTTAAATTCTAACACTGGAAAAAAATAAACACAGAAACAGCAGAAATACACCCACTTTATATAAACACTCCCCAACACCTGTCCTTATAAACCATTTTATTAAAGAAATAGATCCAACTCAGGTCGGACATAGTCCACCAAATCCTTCATTGTCCTAAACAGAAATCTGGGAAAAAAAATCTAAACCTCAGAAAATGTTTGGGGGATGGGGGTTTACCCACTCTCTTTCCTACCCAACCCCAGCTTTCGCACACCATCATCAAAAGCTCCATCAATTGTGCAGCATAGTGGAGGGGGCACCATGGGATGAGAGTGGTCTTCCTCCTCAGGGCCTGGACGCTTGGGTCCAAAGAATTTAAAAGTGCATGAAGCTGAAGAGATGTTGGGTGATGCAATGAGACAATGACCCAAAACGCACAAGGAAACCAACAAAACAATGGCAGAAAAATACTTAGTGATTTGGAATGGTCAAATCAGAGTCCTGACCTTAAAGGGGTTTTATCACTGAAGCTTCTGGCAGCGTCATCAGGTCTCTGATTTTCTTTTTTTAATCTTAAATCAACTCATTAACCCTATCAAGATGCTGTGGCCTGACCTTAAGAGGGTGCTGCATACAATCAGTGGGCATCCCCAGAATATTGATGAACTAAAAGTACTTGTAGGGAGGAATGGTCTAAAATTCCTCCTTAATCATATGTAAATCCTATGTGCAACTACAGGAAAAGTTTGGTGGAGTTGATTGCTGCTTGGGAAGGGGTTACATTTGAAAAGGGGGAATTGATTTTTTTTCCCCCCGCCCTTTTGGATGTTTTCCAAGTTTTTCAGTAAAAACATGAATTTACGCTGTAATGTATTTTTAGTTGCTAGTATTTTCTAATTTGTACTTTGACACTAAACAGATCAACTGCGATTTAATAGGGTTGACTCACTTTTTCTCCCTGCACTGTTGATGTTTACTCAATGTGCTCAGTTAAAGACATGAATGGTACAGTTGTATATGTGTTATTAGTTGCATAGTGTTTATCTCTATTTGTGACTTAGATACCATACAGATCAAATGAGATTTAATAGGGTTGACTTACCTTTTTTTCCCGACTGTTTTTTTTTCCCGGCTCAGTAAAAAGACATGCACAGTACATTTGTAATGTGTTTTAGTTGCATAGTATTTATCTATATTTGTGACTTTGACACTTCAATTTAACTGCGATTTAATGGGGGGGATACTTTTCTCCCTGCACTGTTGATGTTTGCTCAATGTGCTCAGTAAAAGACATGCACAGTACAGTTGTATATGTGTTATTAGTTGCATAGTATTTATCTCTATTTGTATTAGTACCAACAGCAAATGAATTTTTAAAAGGGTTTTATTACCTTTTCCCCCCCTGCATTTGAGTTGCTAATGTTGTAGTAAAGGTTAAGAACATACGCTTTATTGATTATTAGTTGCAGAGTGGTTGTCTATATTTGTGAGTTAGATAACAAACAAATAAATAGGGATTTTCCCCTCGGGGTTTTACTTTTCTTTTTCTTTTCAACTGTAGACTTAAAAAATTTTTTTTCTATATTATTCGCAAAAGCCGAAACATGTTTCCGCCCGTGCAATTCGTATGGTTTTGAAAACCATAAAATTGATGTCTTGACATCTACATTATTAGGGAGTGGAATTGATGAGATGTTTTTATCATTGAAAGTCATGACCATATAAAGTTTTTTTTACACAACCCCGCAAAGGATGGGTTTTTTTTAAAAAAATTTCTTTAAGGGTTTGAAAAATTTCAATTTTTTTTTGCCAATCTGTGAAAATGATGAGTTAAAAAGTGTCTTTACAAGACCTAAATCATGTTGTGCGATCCCAAACAACTCTTTATGGAAGATGTGGGAAAGTTAGGTCATGGATGAAAGGGCATTCCCAAACCTTTAACTTTTTTGGAATTGTTTGGAAAGACTTGTTTTTGTTTTTGGGGGGGGGGTCCATTGCGCCTGACGTTCCGGGAAGGGCCACCGAAAACGAGCTCGAATGGAGAACCGGTCGCGCATGCAAACAACTCTCCATTCTGTTCTTTGGGTTTTTTAGTAGGCCGAAATTTTGCGCCTGGGAAATTCCTAAACAAAATGGAGAAACAAGCGCTCCCCTTTCGAAACTCCCCTTGAAGAGAATGGAGAAAACGCGCCCCTGTACTGGGAACTCCCCTGAAGAGAATGAAAAACACAGCGCCCCCGTACTTTGGGGAAACCCCAAAGAAAAAAATGGAGAAAACCAAACCTCCTTAAAATGGGAAACCCAAGAAAAGAATGGAGAACACAGCTCTCCCCTGTACTGGGAACTCTCATAGAAGAGAATGGAGAACACAGCGCTCCTTGTACTGGGAACTCCCATAGACCAGATTTGTGAACACAGCGCTCCCCTGTACTGGGAACTCCCATAGAACAGAATGGAGAGAACACAGCGCTCCCCTGTACTGGGAACTCCCATAGAGGAGAATGGAGAACAAAGCGCTCCCCTGTACTGGGAACTCCCATAGAACACAATGGAGAACACAGCGCTCTCCTGTACTGGGACCTCCCATAGAAAAGAATGGAGAGCACAGCGCACCCCTGTACTGGGAACTCCCATAGAACAAAGTGGAGAAAAAAGCTCTCCCCTATACTGGGAACTCCCATAGAAAAGAACGGAGAACACAGCTCTCCCCTGTACTGGGAGCTCCCATAGAAAAGAATGGAGAGCACAGCGCTCCCCTGTACTGGGAACTCCCATAGAACATAATGGAGAACACAGCGCTCCCCTGTACTGGGAACTCCCATAGAACAGAACGGAGAACGTAGGGCTTCCCTGTACTGGGAACTCCCACAGAACAGAATGGAGAGCAGGCCGCGCATACTGTTCTATGGGAGTTCTGAGTACAGCTGAACACACCACTCCCCTGTACTAGGAACTCTCATGAAACAGAATGGAGAACCGGTCGCGCATGCAAACAACTCTCCCTTCTGTTCTATCGGAGCATTCATTAGAGCCTACTACTTTGCTCCCCTGTACAGGCATCTCCACTATAACAGAATGGTGAGAACACAGCGCTCCCTTGTACTGGGAACTCCCATAGAACAGAATGGAGAGAACACAGCTCTCCCCTGTACTGGGACCTCCCATATAACAAAAGGAAGAACACAGCGCTCCCCTGTACTGTGAACTCCCATAGAACAGAATGGAGAACACAGCGCTCCCCTGTACTGGGAACTCCCATAGAGGAGAATGGACAACCAAGCGCTCTCTTGTACTGGGAATTCCCAAAGAACAGAATGGACAACACAGCGCTCTCTGTACTGGGAACTCCCATAGAACAGAATGGAGAACACAGCGCTCCCCTGTACTGGGAACTCCCATAGAACAGAATGGAGAACATAGCGCTCCCTTTACTGAAAACTCCTATAGAACAGAATGGAGAACACAGTGCTCCCCTGTACTGGGAACTCCCATAGAACAGAATAGAGAACACAGCACTCCCCTTTACTGAAAACTCCTATAGAACAGAATGGAGAACACAGCGCTCCCCTTTACTGGGAACCCCCACAGAACAGAATGGAGAGCAGGCCGCGCATACTGTTCTATGGGAGTTCTGAGTACAGCTGAACACACCAATCCCTTGTACTAGGAACACTCATGAAACAGAATGGAGAGTCATGAGTGTGACTGCTTCTCTATTATAAGCCGCAACTTTTAAGGGTCCATTCCCAAGATAGGTGCGGTTCCCAGTGATGGGACCTACAGCTATCCCATGTTGATTACATATCCTTTTGACATGCCATCAAAGTGCATGATGGGAATACTCCTTTAACTACCTCATTGGGGTTTTTTGCCTTCCTCTGGATCAACACCTTAGCACAACAGGCTGAACTGGATGGACGTCTTGTCTTTTGTCGGCCTTACAAACTATGAAACTATGATGGACAAAAGACACATTTAAGAAGACATTTTAAGAGCTCACACCTCAAAAAGGGGCTTAAAATTCTCACAAATAGTCAATGTAGTTTTGGCCTTTTACATTTACAGACTTCAAAGAGTCCTAAAATTCCTGGACAACCGGACACCCCTGCTTGTGCGAAAGGCAACACATGGAGCACCTCAAATACAAAAAAAATAAAAAAACTCCCACTGTACATAGGTAAACCAGATTATTAAGGAGAGAAGATCCATAAAAACCTCACCCAAAATAAGACATTCCAATGTGGATGGAATTCCCCTTTAAATTTGTTGCTTTTAATGCTGCCCGCCATCTGATAACAGTCTAATAGTACAGCAATAATTCTCTATTCTATGAGATACATGAGAGAAGGGGAACATCTCTCCTTATGGAGAGCACCAGTTAAGGTGTGTAGTGTTTTGATTGCCTTTTAGCCCACTATAAGCATCCATATCAAAAGGTTTTATGGGAAAGGAGTTGGAAGCTCACGCCCCTCTATGGGTTTGTAACAACCCTAAATTTATTTCTGTTTTTCACTAAAATCTTGAGAAGAAAAAAGGAATAATTGAACCCAATATTGCTCATCACATACCCGTTTTGTTTTTGCCCCCCTCTGTAAGCAGAGTGATTTTGGTTTTGACTTTTTCCCTCCCCCCAGTCAATAAAAAACCTTGCTCTACATGAGGGGGGAAAAACCCCAAAAGGGGCGTTGTAGATGAGCAATTTGGTTTGACAATTATCCTTTTTGCTTCTCAAAGATTCAGTAAATCAAAGTAAATGAGGATTTTTTTACAACCAAAAGGGGGCGCATGAGCTTCCCGCCCCTTTTTCCCAAAATGCTTGTACATCGATGCTTAGTATTTGGGCAAAAAGGGCAATCAAAACATAAACACCTTTAACGGTGCCTCCATAAAGAGATTTTCCCCTTCTTCACCACTCTTGCCTCCCACCCATCAAGCCAATATCGCTTGCTCTACACTGATGAGGGCAAAACCCCCGCGTATGAAAGGGGGACCATTTTTGGATGAAAATTATTCCTTTTTGCTTTCAAAGTTTCAGTGAATCAAAGTAAATTGAATTTGTTAAACCATGAGGGCGCAGTGAGCTTCCCAGCTCCTTTCCCATAATGCCTTGTGATATGAGATACATGAGTGATTGATGCTAACAGAGTGTTCTGGATAAAAGTTTCCATACCAGTTTCCTTTTTCTCATCAGTTCTTATTCCATCATTAAGGGCTCCGGGGGTTTCCCCTGGGATCCGCTCCGGCCCCCGGATTTTTTCCCTCAAAAGATAAAGGAGTGTCCGCTACATCTGGCTAAAGTTGCTGTGTAAGATGATTTTCTGGGTGTGACGGTTTGAGCAACGTTATTCTATTGGTTTTTGTCCATGTAGCCAAATGCTGTATCTGTCATGACCTATTTAGTTACACTTATTCCCTAGTTTAGTCACAAAAAGACAAAATAAATAACAATTATTAAACTTTTCCTATGCAGATAAATCCAGCTACTATGATACTGTCTAAACATAGCGCCTGGCAGCAATGGTGAATCCGGTAGGCGGTTTTGAATTTCGCCCAGAGCTACACAGTGGAGAAGAGTTTAAGGGTGTCCTGGTTTTCACCCGTTACCCTCATACAGGGATCTGGACTCACAGACCCCAAGTCACCTTTCCAGAAGTCCCCCGGGTTATGAAGGATGGCCCCGGGTGAAAGAAACGGCAGAAGAGCAATGACAGATGAGGTAAAGGGCAAACATGGTTCGGTCAACATGGGTGACAGGCAGAAGGTCACGCCCGACAGCAAACAAAGAGAGTGGTAAGGAAACAAGCTGGGACAGAAACTTGACAAAACTACAAGGAATTAATATTTTTGGGTTCCTGGGTTTAAGGAACCTGGTGATGGGTACATTGAAATAGTTTTATAAATTGAAGCACTGGTGGATGAAAATGATCAGCAGAGTGTACTGGCTCTTTTAATAGGCAGCTAGAAAACTTACAAGTATATAAGTATGGTAATACTGCCCCCTATGTACAAGAATATAACTACTATAATACTGCTCCTATGTACAAGAAAAATACCCCTACAAAAATACTGCCCCCTTGTACAAGTTTTATAACTACTATAATACTGCCTCAAATTACAAAAAAAAAAAAAACTACTATAATACTGCCCTATGTACAAGGTAAAAAAACTAAGAAAATACTGCTCCATGTAAAAAAGAATAAAAACTGCTAAATACTCCCCTTTGTACAAGAATATTATATAATACGCTCCAAAATTACAAGAATATAATACTAAAATTTTTGCTCCTATGTCCAGAAAAAATAATACTAAAATACTGCTCCCTTTTGTTCAAGAATATAAGAAATATAATACTGCCCCAATGTACAAGAATAAAACTAAAAAAATACTGCCCCCAGTACAAAATAAAACTACTTAATACGTTTCCATGTACAAGAAATAACACTAAAAATACGCTCCTATGTAAAAAAAATATAAAAAAAACTATAATACTGCCCCAATGTACAAAAAATATACTACTATATCGCCCCAAGTACAAGAAAAACACTAAAATACTGCCCCTATGACAAGAATAAAACCACTATAATACTGCTCCCTATGTACAAAATAAACTACAAAATCTGCCCCTAGTAAGGAAAATAACTACTATAATATGCTCCCAAGTACAAGAAAAAATATATAATACTGCCTCCTATGTACAAGAATATAAAACTATTAATATCCCCCTATGTACAAGAATATAACTTAAAATACGCCCCCTAGTACAGTTTTTATAGCTTTTTTAAAAAAAAACTGCCCCTATGTAAAAGAATATAACTACTAATTTAAAAAAAAAAAAACTGCCCCCTATGTACAAAAATACACTATAATACGCCCCTATGAAAACAAGAAAATAGCACTATAATACTGCTCCATTTTACAAGAAATTAACTCTATAATATGCCTCCTATGTACAAGAATAAAAAACTACAAAATTAATACTCCCCCATTACAAGAAAATAGCTACATAAATCCCCAAATTTAAAGAAAAAAACTACTATAATACCGTCCAAAACCCTTTGATCCACTATTCTCCCTCCCTCCCATTTGATTATCTTCTACCTTGATCCACTACTGCCCCATCCTCCATTTGATGTATGCTTCACCTTTGATCCTTTTACTCTCCCCCCTCCTTTTGATGATGCTTCTCCTTTATCCACTACTTCCCATCCCCCTTTTTGATGTATCTTTACCTTTGACCCCACTACGCCCCCATCCTCCATTGATGTATGCTTCTACCTTTGATCCACTATTTTGCTCCCATCCTCCATTTGATTTTTGCTTCTACCTCTGACCACTACTCTCCCTCCTCCTTTTTTTTTCTTCTCCTTTGATCCACTACTGCTCCCACCCTCCATTTGATGTAGCTTCTCCCTTTGACCCTACTGTTTCCCACCTCCATTTGATGTATGCTTCTATTTTGACCACTACGCCCCCATCCCCTTTGATTATGCTTCTCCTTTTGAGGGATCTGTAGTTTTTCAAAACTTGCTATACAATTCAATCTTCTCTCCCCCAATTCCCGCTGTGTGCAGGGGGTCCAATTCACCTTGAAATCTCGTTTCCTATTCCCCCCCCACTCTGAAAATTAACTTGCTTGACCCCCCCCCTTTTTGTTCACATTGATACTCGTTGAAGGGGTTTTACTATATGACAAGCACTGCAGTCAGGGGGGCCCTTCAAATGCCCGTCTAAGTTTAAATTAAAATCCAAATTAAACCCAAATTTGCAGGTAACACTACTTCATTTTTTCCTTTTACAACTTTCTAAACTTTCGGGCACTATCTTTTCCCTTTCCCACCTTTAAATCTCTATCCCCCACTTTCTTGCATAACTGCATATCCCAAACACCCTCCTGGGAAAGAGCCCACATCTCTCCATGCATTCTACCTCTCCCCCTTCTGCTGCCCCCAAACCTTTCCCCACTTTTAAATTCCCTCCGCCCCAAACAAACCCCTTAACCATTGCTTTCCTACTCCCACCTCCCCCTCCTCACTGCTCCTGGCTGCTGGGGACATATCCACTAACCCGGGGCCCCCCAACTTCCCACCATTGTCTCTCCCTTTTCTAACCGATGCACCACTATAATTCGTTAACCCCACAACCTGAACCCATCCCTCTGACCCTTCCCCCCCCACCCCTCCTTGGAGCTCTCTGGAATGCAGGGTCTGTATGTAAAAAACTTTCCTACATACATGACTTTTTATCCAAGAATTTCCCTTTTTTTCTCTGCCCGAAACAGGGCGACCCCTTACACAGCTCCCTGCGCTCTCCCTTTTGGCGGCCCCCAATTTACCCATAACCCCCGCCCTGGAACAACATGCGGGGTTTGGCCTCCTCCTGTCTGACACTTGTTCCTTTGCCCCCTCTTCCCCTTTCCCCCCTTCCCTCCACCTCCCTCCTTGGATGACCTGTCCGCATCTATGCCCCTTCCAACCCTTCAAGTGGCGTGTCTCCCGACCCCCAGGCCTTGTCACGCCTTCCTTGACCATTTTTGCTTCCTGGGTCTCCATTTTCTTTTCCCCCACATCCCCACTATTTCAGTAGACTTCAATATCCCAAAGACACCCCCCCCCCTCTGCTTCCAACAAATCCTTTTTACTCTGTTCTTTCCTTTTATCTCTCCCATGGACCTTGGACCACCACAAAGATGGGCACACAAATGGACCTCATCTTCACCCCCCCTGCCCCCTTTTTGACTTCAAAACTCTCCCCCCCCATTCTGACCCCAAAACCTCTTACCCCCTCACCATCTCCACCCCACCGGGTCCTCCTGTCCCCCATCAGTGCACCCCCCGGGGAAATTACAAACCCAACCCCCACACTCTCTCTGATTTTCCCTTCACCTCTTTTCTACCATTCCTCATTTTAAGACCCAACCAGCCCCCACTTTCTACAAACCCCACAAACACCACCCCCTTACTCAGTCGCTCCTCTCACACACAACAGAACCCGCAAAAACAAAAGACAAACCCCGGCACACAGCCTCCACCCAAAAACTGACGAGCTTCAGAATTGCAGAACGCTGCTGGGAAAAAACTCGCTCCCCGACGACTTTGCCTAACAAACAATCACTACTCATTTAAAACTGCACTCACCCTACCAAAAAGGATTACTTTCCCAAACTCATACCCTTGTCCCCCAAACCCCAGACAACTTTCAACACCTTTAACCCCCTCCCTCCGCCCACCAGCACCTCCTCCACCCTCTTCCTTTCAGCGAAACTTTGCCATTCACTTGTACACAAGTAACCTATAAGAAAAGCTTTAGCCCCCCGTCCCCGCCTTTCCTCTATATCGCCAAATGCTCTTCCACCTTAACTTTTTCCCCACTCTTAACATGAAATCTTTCCTCTTACTGTCCAAATCCAACCTACCCCGTAATCTTGACCCCCTGCCATCCACCTTATCCGACCTTATGCTCTTATCCCAACCCCCACCCCCTCTTTTTAACTTTTCGCCCCTCGGGCATCTTCCTTCCTCCTTTAAACTGCTACTGTCACTCCCATCCTTAAAAAAACATCCTTTTATCCTCCTCTCGTCCAAACGCCCCCTCTCACCTCCCTTTTTTCCTCCAAACCCTCAGCAGCACTTCTACTTCAACTTTCCTCCACCTCTCCTCCAAAATCTCTTCTTGACCCCCCTACAATCGGGGTTTCCCACCCAACCCCTCTACCGAAACCCCCCTAACCAAGGGCACTAAGACCTAGCAATGCCCAAAGCCCCCCCACTACCTGTCCTTCCTCCTTTTAGACCTGGCCTCGCCTTTACACTGTCGCCACTCCCTCCGCACACACCTCTCTCCCTCGGCATCACGGATTTGGGTCTTTCCCGGGTATTTTCCCCGTACCTCACGATCGGAATTCCGGGCCTCACTCAGCACCCAAACCCCCCCCTTGCCCCTCTCTGTTGGTTCCCCCCGGGGGCAGTCCCGGCCCACTACCTTTTCTATTACACTCTTGGGCCTCGGTCACTCATACCCCAAATGGCTTTTTACTACCCCCTCTATGTGATGACACCCACTTTATATCTCGGCCCCAAGTCACCCCCTCTTCCCCCCGGATCCCCAAATGTCCCATTGTCCATTTTTTCCTTTTTCTCCTCCCTCCCTAAAACTAAATGTGGTTAAAAAAGAAATCATCATCTTTTTACCGTCCCCTCCATCCCCCCACCCATCTCTTATCATGTCATGGTTACACTTCACCTTTCCGCAAGGGGTGCCTTGGAGTAATCCCCCGACTCCCCCTGTTTCTTCAAATCACACATCCCAAACCCCACCTGCCGCCCCCACCTGAAAAAAATCTCTCGCATCCTTCGTTTCTCAACTTCGACACCACAAAATGGCCAGCCTTGTCATCTCCCCCCTTACTACGCAAAATCCTTCTTGTGGCCCCCCAGCGACCCCGCTCCCTCCAAACCCTCCTTAACTCTCTCCCGTCTTTTCCACCCCTTTTCCCCGCAAACCCCCTGCTCTCCCCCCTTCAATCCCCCCTTTACTGGTTCCATTGCCAGCGAATTCATTTCAAGTTGCAACCAGACCACAAGTCTCTCCATAACCTCTCCCCCCATACATCTCTGTCTAATTCCCGATTCTCCCCCCACCAATCCCCCGCTCCTCCAGGACCTTCTCTTCTGCTCTCCCCTTTTCACTCCTCACATAACCGTCTCCAAGCTTCTCCCCTGCTTCCCCCCCACTCGGAACTCACTGCCCCCAACACATCAGACTCTCCCCCCCTCCACCCTTTAAAAGCAACTAAAACCCATTTCTCAGGGTTGCCTATAACCTACAAAACCCTGCCCACCCGCCCCCCAAACATGTTGCCCCCTCCTCCTGTCCCTCCCCCCTCCTTGCAGATTGTAAACCTCCCGGGCGGCCCTCTCTCCCTCGTACCAGGTTAAAACGTCATTTATTTTCATTTTTGACTCATTGAATACATGTATTGACCCCCCCCAAATTACAGCGCCATGGAATCAAAGGGGCTTTAAAAAAAAATGTTAATAATAATAAAAAAATTTAAAAATTCAAGTATAACTGCTAAATAAGCCCCCTATCTACAAGAATATAACTACTTGATCGCCTCCTATGTCAACAATAAAACTACAAATACTGCTATAGTCAAAAAATAACTATTACTTTCTGCCCCCTATCTACAAGAATATAACTACTATAATACTGCTCCCCATTACAAAAATATAACTACAAAATACTGCCATTTGTACAAAATATAACACTATAATTTCTGCCCCCTTCTCAAAAATAAACTCTATAAAAATGCCCATGTACAAAATATAAACTACGATAAAACTGCTCATATGTACAAGAATTAAAACTATAATACTGCCCACTATGTGCAAAATATAAATACAAATACTGCCCTATGTACAAGAAATAACACTATAAAACTGCCCCCCATTTCAAGAATAAAACTATAACCTGTCCCCTATGTACAAGAATATAAAATACTTTAATATGTCCCCATGTACAAGAATATAACAAAATACTGCCCCCTTTTGTATAAGAATATAAATACTATAAAACGCCCCCTATGACAAAAAATAATAATACTATAAATAAAATGCCCCATGTACAAAAATATAACTATATAATACGCTCCTAGTATAAAAATATTGCACATTATATGCTCCTTGTTTTCTATACTGGGAAGAAGAGCCTGTAGACATTGAAAACATTTCAAAAATTATATTTTTATTATAGAATTATTCTATACAGACTAAATACAGTCAAAAATACATTTTCATATTGGATGTTTGTTGTTTAAATTGATTAGCTTCTTCATTGCAGGATATTCGTCAATCACTTTTTCTTTTCCAAGCACCAGTTTTTTTAATGTTGTCAACAATAATATTTGATCTTTTTGGTTTTCTCATCTTACCAAAATATATGTAAAAATATTTTTGCAGATTTTTGTGTCGTGTAGTAAACATATAGATCAGATGGTGTAAGCCTGCACCAAGTTTATCACCGTGACTTATGCCGTTTGATACATTTGCTACATCTCTAGAAACCGTTGTTTAACTTTGCACCACCTGTTGGTTGGCTTCATATTTGGTCCACAATTTTTGGGGCACAATGTTGAATCACAAGCAATGACCCCTTTCTGCTAAGCCATGTCCTGTTATTGCTAAGCCATATAGCCTTGTTAGATGAGGTGCAAAATGTGTCTAAAAGTGTATAAAACGTGTAATAAATGTAGTGCAACGCATGTACCGGCTTTTTTGCTCAGAGTGCACCACATTTCTAGCACAATTCCATAATTAAATAGGCTCCATCGTGCATTAAAGGGGTTGTCTCAACATGTTGTTTCACAGAGCCAAAAGCAGCTTCAGATTCATGCTTCCATTCTCCAGTCAGGCCATGGGTGATTTTATAGCAGTGATTAGCATATCAGCTCTATATTCCCAGCTCTTCTAATTGCACTGACATGAGAGCAGGAGATATAATCTATAGAACAGAGAGCTTCAGAGCTCAAAGTAATTAAAAGTAACTAATCTCCTCTGTTTGTTAGAGATAACACACTCTGTTCTCAAGCTGCCGGCGTCCTGTGTGCCGACTTGTGGTGACGTTACTCCCTACTCTCAGATAAGACAAAGAGCAGAGAGAGAAGGGTAGAGCAGGACGGTACCCAGTTAAACCTGTGTGCACTCAGAGCAGATAAAATTTCTGTTATCTATTCAATAAACAAAATAAACAAAGCAATGTATTTGGAAAAATCTTCATTTTCAGTTTCCTATATGTTAGAAGTTAATCTTTGTAGTGAGACAACCCCTTTAATACTATGTTAAAGAATGATTTTCTTCTCTTTGAGGATGTTCTGCAATTTCACTCTTGTTTCTGCGGTTTCTTGGTGAAGAGCTGCATTATGACTTGTAGCCCCCAAACAGCGATGCAGATGGAAAATACCACCTAGAAGCAAAAGATAAGCACAAAATTTTAAAGATTACAAAATATTAAGCTGAACTAAATTGGACTATAATTTATCTACATTTAATCCTGCTAAATCATCTGATCTGTCCATAGGTGTAACTTTAGGGGGTACGGAGGGGACTGGTCCCCACACTTTTTAGCCACTTCAATAAAAAATAATCCATATGAATACGGTAAGTGGGGAGTGCAGACCACAGAGGAGGAAGATGTTAACCCTTTACCTCCTATATTTCTGTGCATCTTGGGGGGACAGAGATGGTTGCAGCCTCAAGTGTCAGTGCAGAGTGAGAGCAGCGCCGACTGGTAGTGCAGGAGTCAGCAGGGGCTGCTTCACCAATCAGAACGCTGCTCACAGTCCAGCACATTCTATATTTCCCTCCCCTCGTATACAACTTTCCCTATGCTCAGCCCTCATCAGAGAAGAAGAGAAGCTCCTGCTGAATGAATCAGTGGCCCCTGCCTCCCCTGTCTATAGTGGAAGGAAGAAGTTGCCTACTGCACCAGACTACAGGAGACAGGTAAGGAGGAGACAAGGATACCAGGCGTTGTGTGTGCATGTGAGTAGGGTATGTACTGTATATGTGAGATGTGTTATAACTGTCGTACAAATCCCTGTTCTAGCCATGTCACTTCTTCCCTGCACTTACGTGCCGGGGAAAATGAAAGTGAATGGGGCTGGCCCCGCAGCATTTTCGAAGTGTGGACTGACCAGCGCGTACTTCTAAAACCTCCAGCATATAGCAGAGCACGCAGTACGCCCCGCTATACGCCGTGTGAACATACCTTAAGGGTTCGTTCACGCTGAAGATATAAATGCTGATTCCGGGGCGGATTCAGTGCTGGATCTGCCTCAGAACCGGCGTCCAATCCGACAGGAAACTGATTTACATTATACCCTATGTACAATCAGTGTCATTGTTTAGAGGCCACTGATTTTACTTGAGTATTTTCGGCGCGTACTGTCAGCACCTACACAGAATTCTTCAAGGTGTTTTATGCAATAACACCACTAATGAATAGGAAGGAGAAATCTGCCTCGGGCAGTCTGGGTCGTTTGCTCGTCGGAGTTCCTGTTTGCAAGCGGCGAATTTCCAACAAGCAAACAACACTGTCAGTGCCGAAAAACCTTCATGTGAACCCACCCTAAGTGTGTAGATTGTCCGGGGTATCTTGTCTACTGTAGTTAGTCTCTGGGGTACAGTGTGTAATGCAATAATCTCTGGGGTATGGTGTAATATAATCTCTGTTGTACAGTGTGTAATGTAATCTCTGGAGTACGGTGAATAAGCGTTAATATCTGGGGTACGGTGTGTAAACTAATCTCTAGGGTAAAGTGAGTAATGTAATCTCTGGGGTATGGTGTGATGTAATCTCTGGGGTACAGTGAGTAATGTAATTCTAGGGTTCAGTGTGTAATATAATCTCTGTTGTACAGTGTGTAATGTAATCTCTGGAGTACGGTGAATAAGCGTTAATATCTGGGGTACGGTGTGTAAACTAATCTCTAGGGTACAGTGAGTAATGTAATCTCTGGTGTACGGTGTGTAATGTAGCAATCTCTGGGGTAAAGTGTGTAATGTAATCTCTCGTGTATGGTGTGTAATGTAATCTCTGGGGTACAATGTGTAATGTAATCTCTCGGGTATGGTGTAATGTAATCTCTGGGGTATAGTGCACTGTAATCTCTTGAGTACAGTGTAATGTAATCTCTGGGGTATGGTGTGATGTAATCTCTGGGGTACAGTGAGTAATGTAATTCTAGGGTTCAGTGTGTAATATAATACATTTTTGGGGTACAGTGAACTATATTATTTCTTGAGTACAATGTGCAATTAATTTCTAAGGTGCAGTTAGTAATTTAATTTCTGTGGCTACCATGTGTAATATAATTAATTTCTGGGGTGCAGTGAGTGATGTCATTTCTGATGTATGGTATGCAGTAAAATAAATTTTGGGGTACAGTATGTGACATAAGTGATTCTTAGGGGTACAGTGAGATTTATTTTCCTCATTCTGTGGTGTGTATAACAAATTTAATGTAGTAGTGATGGGGGATGGGAGGGGTCAAGTGAAATTTGCTGAATTGCACAACATTTTTTATTTCCATCTAGAGGGGGTAATATTGTCGGGGACTGGTTCGGTTTCATTGCCAGGGCTGCTTTTTAGTCCTAGTCCGGCTAAAAGCTTCAGTAATTGGAGAGCCACTCATAACCTTACGGATTGCACCAAAAGTGTTTGCTATAAGGACTCCGCCCGACCCTGTGGTGGAGAGCTCACAGCACTCCCTCAGACCATCGAGCTGGGTTAGAGGGGACCACTTCACTGAGGAGAGGAGGAGAGAGAAGGGAAGGGAGGGAAAGTGAAAGGGAAGGTGAGTAAAGGAGGGAGGGATAAGAAGATAGGGGATGAGAGGGAAAATTGTTCCCCCCCACTTTTTGAGCCAAAGTTACGCCCCTGGATCTGTCGTACCGTAGATACATGTGAGAAGGTGACCATCTTGGTTACCACAGTTTACCTCGAAGGATAAGTTTCCTTGGGTTTGATTTGCAGCAGATAATTCCATAGCAAATCCGAACCGTAACCCATCGAGAAATGTATCTGAAAATTTGTCCCAAACTGTGCTGATATTTGTTGTGAGCAGTGCACTAGAATGTCTCCGCAGAAGACTAAATGCTCGATCTATCTTCCATGATTTCAGATAATGCCTGGATGAATCCCTTTAGCTAAGAATGATTCCCATATATCATTGCCCACAAAAAAACTTCACCACCTTTTCCGTTGCTCCTATGGTGTCTCTACCCTGATCTTCTAAATGGAGTCAATTGGCCATTTGGAAGATGCACAAATTCATACAGAAAATTTACTGCATGGGAACCATAAGCCAAAGGAATTCATCCAAGAGACAGTTGGAATCATTGTAATGGGGACATGTAAAAATCAGCTATAACACAGGACTAATGAACACATTAGGTCAAAATAAACCTTAGAAGATTACAGAAAAATGGGATATGCGGCCGCACTCACAGGTCCATGGCTGGACAAAAAACTATTCCCAGTAGGAGGCAATACAAGCCCCAGTGCTACATGAGAGAAATGCACAGGTGCAACTCACTGATGACTACACACCTACTTTCTACAAGGATGGCAAATGTCTAGTAAAAACTGCACATCGGATAAGAACCAGTTCACACCAGTATGCAGCAAATCCCCAATACACCATAGAGGAGACTTCACAAATGCAAAAATACCGATAAACAACCTCTCAAGCCTAAGGGGGTGATTGCTAGTCTAACAATAGCACATAGATAAGTCTTCTACAGGGGCCAGTTATACATTTACATGTGGTGCACCGTGCCAGCTTACACCCAAGTGATGACGCCTTTAATATCGATTGAGTGGGTTGCCCAGCATATCCCAAGTGCCCAACACAAAATACTGACACCCCCTGCTCTCCAGTATCACAGGGCAAAACTACAGACTGGAAAAATATCAAATATGAGACGTTAGTTGGTAATTGGCCAAAGCAAGCTTGCAGCCCACGTCAAGGGTCCTCATTGTCTTGCAGGTCCCTACATTAGCCTTACTAGCGATTTACAGAAAAAAAAAAAAAAATGGAACATTATTTTGTTAAAAACACAGACACACGGCCAAACTCATTGCTCCATGGCTGGACAAATGACCATTCCCTTCAGGAGGCAATATCAGCTCCAGTGCTGCATGGAAAATATTATACCGGAACAGATACTGATGAACAATCACTCACACACCTATTATCTACAAGGAGGGCAGCTGCCTATTGAAAAACTGCACATTGCATAAGAACCAGTTCACTCCAGTATGCAGCAAATCCCCAAATACAACATAGAGGAGACTGCACAAATGCAAAAATACTGTTGAATAACCACTCAAGCCTAAGGGGGTGATTGCCAGTATCACAGGTCAAAACTACAGACTGGAAAAATATAAAATATGAGGTGTTAGTTGGTAATTGGTAATTGGCCAACGCAAGCTCGCAGCCCACGTCAAGGGTCCTCATTGTCTTGAGGGTCCCTACATTAGCCTTACTAGCAATTTACAGGAAAAAAAAAAAAATGGAACATTATTTTGTTAAAAACACAGACACACGGCCAAACTCACAGCTCGACGGCTGGACCAATGACCATTCCCTTCTGGAGGCAATATTAGCTCCAGTGCTAAATGGGAGATATTATACCGGTACAGATACTGATGAACAATCACTCACACACCTACTCTCTACAAGGAGGGCAGCTGCCTAGTAAAAAACTGCACATTGGATAAGAACCGTTTCACACCAGGATACGTAAGAGCCACAATGCAACAGAGGAGAGATTGCTAAGGTGCAGATTACTGATAAACAACCACTCACACATCTACTATACATGAGGAGGTGATTGCTAGTATTACAATTGCACATACAAGTACATCTTAAAAAATTTGAATATCATTGAAATTTAAAGGGTCTCTCCAGAACTATCTTTTTATTTGTTATAGGGCTCACAAATGTATTATATTAAACCTTGTAATTCACACTGTAATGAGTCTATACAATATATGGGTTTCGCTATTTGACTTAAGTTATTGAAATCAATTATCTTTTCAGTTATATTCAAAAAAGTTTTTGAGATGCGCTAGTAGATAAGGCTCATAAAGGTTGCTTTATCTTCATGCGATTGTAATACTAGCAATCACCCCCTCATGGATAGTAGGCATGTGAGTGGTTGTTTATCAGTATTTTTGCATTTGTGCAATCTACCCTATCTTATATTGTGGCTTTTTATATCTTGGTGTGAACTGATTCTTATCCAATGAGCATTTTTTTTTACTAGGCAGTTGCCCTCCTCAAGGAAAATAGGTGTGAGCGATTGTTCATGAGTGACCTGAACATGTTAAATTTCTACCATGTAGCACTGGGGCTTATATTGTCTCTGATGGGGTATTTTTTTATTCTCCAGCCATGGAGCTGTGAGTATGGCCGTGTGTCTGTGTTTTTAATCAAAGCGAAGCCCACTCAATGGGAATCCGGAACCACTTAGAACAAGCGGGAAGTGTCCTGTACAGTATGCCTGAACCTGATGCTGAACATGCTGGTAAGTTGCAAGATCCTGGGTAGTTTGTGGCTCATCCCAGTAAATGTTTCCCTTCAGGAAAGCCTCACAAAAAAAAAGTCTGATGGGCTCAAATCAAGTGACCGTGATGGGCAAAGTCCATTTGGAATGATTCTCCAAAAAATACTCAGATCTCAGCCATGGTCACAGTGGAGTTGTGGCAGATCACTGCATCCCGTTGAAAGTAGACAGTACTAATCATGTTATCGTTCAACTGATTTACGAATGCATGGAAAATCTCCACCCAGACTGCACTGGACTGCTGCTGGAAATCCTTACCAGATCACTTAATAAGGAGCAATGCAAGCTCAGGTATGCTTGACCACTAATGGAGGACATTCCAGCAGATGCTATTGATATTTGTACACTGAGGAGTGGAGTCTAAGGAATCCCCGGGTTTTCACCCTTCGACTGGTTGAACAAGGGATCTTCGCTGCAGGAAACGCCTAGGTCACCACCCCTGATGTAGTCACCTGTGGTGATGGCTGGCATGCAGGTAAGGTACAGAAGGGTCATAAGGAGACGGTGATTCGGTCACAAGCATAAGGTCAGGGCTGGGAGCACATTATCATAAGCGGGTCACGGGGCAGGCAGAGGTCAGTCATAGGTGGTTCAAGAAAAAACAAGGGTCAATACCAGAAAATCGCAAGCAGGAACGGAGCCAAACCCTGGATAGAAACACCAAAAATACACCAACAAAAGGGCAAGGGTGAAGTGGGGGAGCAACCCTGAAGTAGACACAGGTCCCATGCAAGGACGTAACTATAATGCATAGGACCCCTAGCAAAATAAAATGGGCCCCAATACCTAATAATAGGAAACTGAAACCGCAGTATAATAGCAATGGGTAGAGGTATAAATAATACCCCGGCGTATGGGGAATCATCTTAACTAAAAACATATTCACTAGTGCTGGCTAGCAATCTATCGGTTCGCTACTTGATAGCGTAATTGTTTAAACCAGCCGACAGTTTCGGTTCTCACTGCCTTCTGTGTTTGCGCATGCGCGCCCATGCCAGGATATTGTATGCCCATCTTATGCACCATAACCGCTTGACGCATGTCCGGAAGTGCCACTGACACTTCCGGTATCCACCGGCGTGTGAACATAACGGCGCATGGGGATTTACTTCAGGTAGGAACATGCTAATTAGCGCTGGCGATTGGCTAATTATTGATGCAACTCACATGTATATGAATAGATCACCACATTACAGACACACTATCGCTATGAGTAAGGGCATGTATGTTTTTTTAAGCCCGAGTATTGCCATGGTTCTTGCCTTTTTCCTTTGCTTTGTATTTTAAATGCTGCTTAATAAATTTTGTATGCTTTTATTGGCCAATACATTGCTGCGTGCTGGATATCCATACATCTAATTGGATTTCGACTTGCCATTTCTTGGACTGTGCATCCGTGCATTGCCAGCATATCTTAAAGGCCATCCTTGGGCTGGCTGTCTCTACTATATGTTCATATAAATAATATCACCATATACCAGAGAGTCTACATAGTAGCACTAGATAGTAGAAAGCCACCAACATGTTATTAGTACATTGTGTGCTTTCGGAGGGGCTTTACTCTAAAATGTGACTTTCTACTTGAATACTATCTTTTTAATACATTTCCCAGAAAACAGATTTCCCCCTTTAAATATATGTTCTACAATTAACTCCTTTAAAAAACTTCAAAAAGTGAAAATTCACGTGAAGTAAAGGTTGTATTCTCTGTTCATATTCTAAGATGCAAGTACCCGGGACTTTACAGAACCCATCAAACCAAGAGACTCAGGAGGTTCTGGCTCATCAGTGCTCAGTAGATTATCATGCCAAACAGATTTCAGGCTCGTGGCCCATCGTCAGGTGAGTAAACTCTTCGGATGTAGAACATCTTGTGATTTTTGTGAACACTCAGTTTTTGGCCGGAGTTGTGAGAACTTGAAATGTTTCAAGAGCGAATGATAAATGGCCTGACATCATCCCCCCGAGTGTCTACATTTCAGAGCCCTCAAATGAAGATAATTCATGCAAATATCATATTTATGGTAAGAAGAGAACAGTATCAACTGTTCAAGATTGTGATTAATGGGACAAAACAATGAAAAAAAAAACACTACTGGAAAAAAGTTTCCGTCCAACAGTAACAACCGCAGTTTGGACTTGGGGGTCGACTACTCTATTGTAAAACCCATGCTACTCCCTTTGGACAACTGGCCTTGTCCACTTCTACTCTCCGTGTATTATTTATGACTGTATTAAAATTGAAAAAATATATTTTTGGAAATTATGTTTATATTCTCTATTTCCAATACAAACACAATAAAGTCAAATTTTGACTTTTGTAAAATAGAAAAAAAAAGTAAAACGTAAAGAAAATAGAGTCTTTGCTACGATACAACACTAGTGACACAGTCTTGACTTACAACATCAACACAACACATAAAAAATTAGCTCCTCCAACCATGAACTACACTGGAGCCAGAGATCTACATGGAACCTAAAGTATAGGGAATTCTTCTGGGTGTTCTGCCAGATATCGGACCTCCCAAACAGATCCTCTTGAATCTCACGTTAAGCCATAAACTGTATCCAAACAGGATTTCAGCTCCAGATTTATGCTCAAGGAATTTTCAAAAAAATCAAAATGGAAAAAAATATTATTATGCCCCATTGGGAAAACTGTTATCTGAGATAATAGACAGAATTTTTTTTTTGAGGGATGAGGACTTGATTTTCTTGCAATTTTTTTTTCTTATTTTGATGTGAAACTGACCTTGTTTCCCTTTGTTATCTCAATTTGTTATTTAAAAAAAATAAAATGCAAACTACTTTGGTGCTAGGTCAAGGTTTAGAGAATTCCTCTGGATGCTCTTCCAAATATTGGACCTCCCAAGGAGATTCCTTTTAAGTCTCAATTTAAGCCATAACGTGTATCCAGCCATGATTTCAGCTCCAGGAATTTCAAAAATGTGAAAAATTTAAAAAAATATTATGTCCCATTGGGAAATTGTTATCTGATTCAACAAACAGATTTTTTTTGGGGGGGGATGAGGACTTTTAATTTCCTTGCACTCTTTTCTAATTTGGATGTGAAACTGGTCCCTGTTTGCTTTTGTTATCCCAATGTATTATTTTAAAAAATAAAATACAATTTCTAAATTACAAACTAGACTGGTGCCAGAGGTCTACATGTAACCCAAGGTTTAGGGAATTCCCCTGGACACAGTGCCATGTATTGAACCTCCATAAACTATATCCAACCAGGATTTCAGCTCCAGGAATTTCATAAATTTCAAAAAAAATATTGTGTCCCATTGAGAAATTGTCATCCAAGATTATAGACGGAAAACATTTTTGGAGATGAAGACTTCTAATTTCCTAGCACTTTTTTTTCTTCTATTGATGGGAAACTTAGCCCTGTTTGCTTTTGTTATTTTAATGTATTATTTATTATGTTTAAGAAAATGATTATTATTGTTTTGCAATAGAAACAGAAATTCTCAAATGTTCAACTGAAAACAAAAATTGCTTCTATTATATTACATTACAATAGACAACACTCTACATGTCACTATGTATGGACTCTTAGGGCGACATGTATGAACGGGACTGCAACATTTTTTTGCCGTGCTTAGAGCCAAAACAAACTGTTGTAGCCCTGTTCTACAGATGTATGAACCATCGTACGTCAAAACTTGGTGCAACCTGTGCCAGACACGACAATTTTGAATGCGGCAAAGATGTAGGGAGGGGTTGTCGCAGCAGAATTATATGATGCACCAAAAATGCAACAAAGTTTGGCGCAAAACTGTCGTACAAATTCATACCAGTCTTAAAGTGTCCTGGCTGAGACACTTTTTGCGTAGAACGGGACACATGGATGAAGGGCTGGGAGACACTTTCATACAGACTGTCGGATCGGACACTATTAAAGACAGAGGTAGAACTGGGAAGTCACACAATGTTTATATATGTCGCCCTAAGGGCCTAATGTATGAAAACTGTCTAGAAGACTGTTTTTGTTGCCAAAAATAGTAACCGATCAGAGCTCATAGCAACCAATCAGAGCCCATCACAACCAATCAGCGCTCATAGCAATCAATCAGAGCCCATAACAACCAATCAGAGCCCATAACAACCAATCAGAGCTCATAGCAACCAATCAGAGCCAATAGCAACCAATCAGAGCTCTTAGCAACCAATCAGAGCCCATAACAACCAATCAGAGCCCATAGTAACCTATCAGAGCCCATAGCAACCAGAGACCACAGCAACCTATCAGAGCTCATAGCAACCAATCAGAGCCCATAACAACCAATCAGAGCTCATAGCAATCAATCAGAGCTCATAACAACCAATCAGAGCCCATAGCAACCAATCAGAGCTCAGCTTTTATTTTTCCAGAACACTATATAAAATGAAAGCTGGGTTCTGATTGGTTGTTAAGGAGGGAAAAAAAGACTTACTGCTAGACAGTTATACATAAGGTCCTTAATTTACATGAACACAATACATACATTATTTTACTTTTCTTATGAAAATATAAAATGCAGCTTCTAATTGCAAACTACTATGGTGCCAGAGATCTTCACGTAACCAAAAGTTTAGGGAATTCTTCTGAATGTTCTGACAGTTATTGGACCTTCTCCTTGAATCACAGTGTAAGCCATATACAATGTCCAACCACGATTTCAGCTCCAGTGGAATAAAAAAAAATGTCAAAACAGAACAAAATATTATTATGCCACATTGGTAAAGGGTTTTTTTTTTTTTTTTTTTTTGAGATAATGGTCAGAGAACATTTTTTTTGGGATGAGGACTTTAAATTTCCTTGCACTTTCTTTCTTCTTTCAATGGGAAACCGGCCGTGTCAGCTTTTGTTTTCCCAAATTATATTCACTATGTTTAAGAAAATTATTTTTGAATGTTTTGCATGGGGTCTTTTCTTCCAATAAAAACACAACTTCTAAAGTGTTCAATTGAGTGGAAATGGAAAAAAATGACAAAAATTGCTTCTATAAGACCAGGTTCTGACTGGCCCTTGGTTGAATAGGGTAAACCCCCGGTGGGTCTCTGAGTATGTAGACCTGGAGTTGGCTTTTCACTACATATGCATCCTCAGGAGAGGCAAAACAGTAAAAGGGCAGAGTATAGGAGGCAGGTAGAGTCATTTACAGTAGCTGTAGGCTGGGCCCCTAAAATAAACTCCACTTGTGGGCCCAGAAATGGCTCAACTGGTGGGCCCCTAGAATCAACTCCACCAGTGGGCCCTAGGCATCCCAGTCTGACAATGTATAAGACTATGTTATACTATAGCCAAGAGTCTGAGCACGTAGACTTGGAGTTGGTTTCTCACTGCATATGCATCCTCGGGAGAGGCAAAAAAACAAGAGGCAGACTATAGAAGGCATGTAGAGTCATTTACAGTAGCTGTATGAGGCCCATAAAATAAACCCCACCGGTGGGCTCAGAAATGGCTCAACTGGTGGACCTCTAGAATCAACTCCACCTGTGGGCCCTAGGCATCCCAGCCTGACACTGTATAAGACTATGTTATACTATAGCCAAGAGTCTGAGCACGTAGACTTGGAGTTGGTTTCTCACTGCATATGCATCCTCGGGAGAGGCAAAAAAGCAAGAGGCAGAGTATAGGAGGCATGTAGAGTCATTTACAGGAGCTGTAGGTGGGCCCAGAATCAGCTCAACTGGTGGGCCCCTAGAATCAACCCCACCTGTGGGCCCTAGACACCCCAGTCCGACACTGGTCACATTCAGACTCGGACTAGCCCACGGGGAATAGAGGAAACCTCCAGTGACCCCCTGAGCATGGCAGACCTAGAGTTGTTTTTAACTGCACAAACATCCTCAGAGGAGGTAAAGCAGAGAAAAAGAGGCAAAAGCAAGAGGCAGAGTATAGGAGGCATGTTGAGTCATTTACAGTAGCTGTAGGGTGGGCCCATAAAAAAAAACCCACTGGTGGGCCCAGAAATAGCTCAACTGGTGGGCCCCTAGAGTCAACTCCCCCAGTGGGCCCTAGGCACCCCGGTCTGACAATGTATAAGACTATGTTATACTATAGCCAAGAGTCTGAGCACGTAGACTTGGAGTTGGTTTCTCACTGCATATGCATCCTCGGGAGAGGCAAAAAAACAAGAGGCAGACTATAGAAGGCATGTAGAGTCATTTACAGTAGCTGTAGGAGGCCCATAAAATAAACCCCACCGGTGGGCTCAGAAATGGCTCAACTGGTGGACCTCTAGAATCAACTCCACCTGTGGGCCCTAGGCATCCCAGCCTGACACTGTATAAGACTATGTTATACTATAGCCAAGAGTCTGAGCACGTAGACTTGGAGTTGGTTTCTCACTGCATATGCATCCTCAGGAGAGGCAAAAAAGCAAGAGGCAGAGTATAGGAGGCATGTAGAGTCATTTACAGGAGCTGTAGGTGGGCCCAGAATCAGCTCAACTGGTGGGCCCCTAGAATCAACCCCCACCTGTGGGCCTTAGACACCCCAGTCCGACACTGGTCACATTCAGACTCGGACTAGCCCACGGGGAATAGAGGAAACCTCCAGTGACCCCCTGAGCATGGCAGACCTAGAGTTGTTTTTAACTGCCCAAACATCCTCAGAAGAGGTAAAGCAGAGAAAAAGAGGCAAAAGCAAGAGGCAGAGTATAGGAGGCATGTTGAGTCATTTACAGTAGCTGTAGGGTGGGCCCATAAAAAAAACCCCACTGGTGGGCCCAGAAATGGCTCAACTGGTGGGCCCCTAGAGTCAACTCCCCCAGTGGGCCCTAGGCACCCCGGTCTGACACTGTATAAGACTATGTTATACTATAGCCAAGAGTCTGCTTGTCTCCTTAATTTACAACATAAACACAAAACATAACTTTTTTTTTACTTCTAAAAAAATAAAATACAATTTCTAATCACAATCTTCACTGGGGCCAGAGGTCTACATGTAACCTAAAGTTTAGAGAATTTCTCTGGATGTTCTGCCAGAAATTGGACCTCCCGAACAGATTCTCTTCAATCTAAGTGGAAGTCATAAACGCTATCCAACCAAGATTCCAGATTTGTCCCCGAGGAATTGCAAATAGCTGGATAATGGAAAAAAATATTATGATGCCCCATTGGGAAAGTTGTTTTCCAAGATAATGGACATAAAAATTTTTTGGGGATGAGGACTTTAAAATTTCCTTGCACTCTCTTTCTTCTTTAAATGGGAAACCGGCCTTGTCAGCTTTTGTTTTATTCATTATGTTTCAGAAAATTATTTTTTAATGTTATGCATGGGGTCTTTTTTTCAATAAAAACACCAATTCTAAAGTGTTCAAGTGAGGAAAAGAAATTACAAAAATTGCTTCTATAAGATTAGGTTCTGACTGGCCCATGGTTGGATAGGGGAAATCCCCGGTGGGACTCGCAGACCTGGAGTTGTGTTTTCACTGCATATGCATCCTCACGAGAGGCAAAAAAGTAAAAGGGCAGAGTATAGGAGGCATGTAGAATCATTTACAGCAGTTGCAGGGTGGGCCCCTAAAATAAACTCCACCGGTGGGCCCAGAAATGGCTCAACAGGTGGGCCCCTAAAGTCAACTCCACCAGTGGGCGCTAGGCATCCCAGTATGACACTGTATAAGACTATGTTATACCATAGCCAAGAATCTATTTGTCTCTATATATAGACCCTTAATTTACAAAATAAACACAAAACATAAAAATTTTTTACTTCTAAAAATTAAAATACAATTTCTAATCACAATCTTCACTAGTGCCAGAGGTCTACATGTAACCTAAAGTTTAGAGAATTTCTCTGGATGTTCTGCCAGAAATTGGACCTCCCGAACAGATTCTCTTCAATCTAAGTTGAAGTCATAAACTCTATCCAACCAAGATTCCAGATTTGTCCCCGAGGAATTACAAAAAGCTGGATAATGGAAAAAAATATTATGATGCCCCATTGGGAAAGTTGTTTTCCAAGATAATGGACAGGAAACACATACGCTGACATATTTCCCACTTTCCACTTCGACTACCTGTTCTGGCAGTCTCACTATGACACACAAAAAGGAGCATAATAGCAGACATTAATATCCAGCTGGTTTAAATAAGTGTTGGCGTTCCGGACACAAGGAGCTGAAGTAACTAAAAAAAAAAAAAAATTCTGAAGCAATTTTTGAAGTCTTTACAGGAAATCTGAAAATGAGACTAAATATCCACATCCGTATCAATAAAGAAATACAAGATGGGGGATAAAATTAATATTATTTATGAGAAAAACATTTTGGGGAAATGATGTCAGGTGCAGCTGGAAAACGGATTTTTTTCCCCCTCCGATTCTGAAGTTCTGGCTGTTGTTTTTTTATGGGCATTTTAAAGGATTATTAGATTTTTTTTTTTTTATCATCTTTTATTTTGTTTTCAATGAACAAAAATGTTTTAGATATTGTTGTCTATAGTTTTGATTAGCAAAACTGTTACTATTACGCTGGTTTTATCTCACATTCTGGTCCCGAGACGTTCTGGTCTGTGGAGAATATGATGGATCCATAGGGAACAATAGGGAAAAGAGAGGCTAAAGTTACTACGTTTACTCTTTTAACTGAACATATACACTTTCTGGGTCTTCTGTATAAAAACTGTCAATCACAGCCCATAGCAATCAATCAGAGCCCATAGCAACCGATCATAGCTCATAGCAACCGATCAGAGCTCATATTGACAAATCAGAGCACATAGAAACCAATCAGAGCTCAAAGCAACCAATCCGAGATCATAGAAACCAATCAGAGCTCAGAGCAACCAGAGCCCATAGTAACCAATCAGAGCACATAGCAGCCAATCAGACCCCATAGCAACCAATCAGAGCCCATAGCAACCAATCAGAGCTCATAGCAACCAATCAGAACCCATATCATCCAATCAGAGCTCATAGCGACCAATCAGAGCTCATAACAACCAATCGGAGCCCATAGCGACCAATCAGAGCTCCCAGCGACCAATCAGACCCCATAGCAGCCAATCATGAGCTCATAGCAAACCAATCAAAACACATATCATCCAATCAGAGCTCATAGCGACCAATCAGACTCATAGCAATCAATCAGAGCTCACAGCAACCAATCAGAGCTCATAGCAACCAATCAGGCCCATAGCAACCAATCAGAGCCCATAGCAACCAATCAAAGCTCATAGCAACCAATCAGAGCCCATAGCCACCAATCAGAGCTCATAGGAACCAATCAGAGCTCATAGCAACCAATCAGAGCTCATAATAACCAATCAGAGCCCATAGCAACCAGAGCTCATAGCAACCAATCAGAGCTCATAGCAACCAATCAGAGCTCATAGTAACCAATCAGAACCCATAGTAACCAACTGCAGCCCATAGCAACCACAGCTCATAGCAACCAATCATAGCTCAGAGCAACCAATCAGAGCTCAGAGCAACCAATCAGAGCCCATAGCGACCAATCAGAGCCTATAGTGACCAATTAGAACTCATAGCAACCAATCATAGCTCAGCTTTTGTTTTTCCAGAGCACTGTATGAAATTAAAGCTGAGCTGTGACTGCTTGCTGTGGACAACAAAGACAGTCTTATTGGACTTTTCTGCAGGGATTCCCAGGTCGCTACCACTGGCGTGAGGTACAGGAGGAGCAGGCTTGAGACGTGGTCAGTGGAAAGGCGGTAAGATCCGGGCAGGCGGCAAGCAGGATGTGGTCAGGTCACTCCTGATAAGGTCGGGACTGGTGACAGGCAGAGAAAAGTCAGGAGTTTAGCATGATTAAATGCAGGAAACACAATGAGAGTAATGCTATAAGTGGGAGGTGGAAGCAGGACTCACAGGCTTTCTCTATAACTGGGTAAAGGAAGCAGGACTCACAGACTTTCTCTATATCTGGGTAAAGGAAGCAGGACTCACAGGCTTTCTCTATAACTGGGTAAAGGAAGCAGGACTCACAGGCTTTCTCTATAACTGGGTAAAGGAAGCAGGACTCACAGGCTTTCTCTATAACTGGGTAAAGGAAGCAGGACTCACAGACTTTCTCTATATCTGGGTAAAGGAAGCAGGACTCACAGGCTCTCTTTATAACGGGGTAAAGGAAGCAGGACTCACAGGCTCTCTTTATAACTGGGTAAAGGAAGCAGGACTCACAGGCTCTCTTTATAACTGGGTAAAGGAAGCAGGACTCACAGGCTTTCTCTATAACTGGGTAAAGGAAGCAGGACTCACAGGATTTCTCTATCAGTGGGATTAGGAAGCAGGACTCACAGGATTTCTCTATGGTTGGGTGAAGGAAGCAGGACTCACAGGCTTTCTCTATATCTGGGTAAAGGAATCAGGACTCACAGGCTTTCTCTATAACATGGTGAAGGAAGCAGGACTCACAGGCTTTCTCTATAACTGGGTAAAGGAAGCAGGACTCACAGGATTTCTCTTTGAGTGGGAGGAGGAAGCAGGACTCACAGGATTTCTCTTTGAGTGGGAGGAGGAAGCAGGACTCACAGGCTTTCTCTATTGGTGGAGAAGCAGGACCTCACAGGATTCTCTTGAGTGGGTGAGGAATGCAGACTCACAGGATTTCTCTATGGTTGGGTGAAGGAATCAGGACTCACAGGCTTTCTCTGTGAGTAGGTGGGAAAAGTAGGACTTACAGGATTTTTCTATGAGTGGGTGACGGAAGCAGGATTCACAGGTTTTCTCTAAAAGTGGGTGAGGGAAGCAGGACTCACAGGCTTTCTCTATAAGTGGGAGGAGGAAGCAAGACTCATAGGATTTCTCTATAACCGGGTGCGATAGCAGGACACAGGCTTTCTCTATGAGTGGGAGGAGGCAGCAGGACTCACAGGCTTTCTCTAGGAGTTGATGAAGGAAGCTGGAATCACAAGCTTTTTCTCTGAGTGGGTGAAGGAAGCAGGCTTCACCAGCTTTCTCTATGAGTGAGTGCAGGAAGCAGGACTCACAGGCTTTCTCTATGAGTGGGTGAAGGAAGCAGGAATCACAGGCTCTCTCTTTCAGCGGACAGAGGACAGGACACACAAGCTTTCTATATGGGTGGGTGGTGGAAGCAGGACTCACAGGCTTTCTGCCCCAATGCGTGAGACGGTCCTCGCTCCAGGCCGTGGACACACTTGTGTCTGCTGCTGCCATTCTGCCTGATACTCACCTCTCCCTGCTCCTGCTCTACTCACTGTCTTAGTTCGTCCTCTAGGGCCAGAGCACTCTTAACACCCAATCACCTCACACCTCCACCTTTATTAGGACACTTCCCCCTGACTTCCCGCTGACTTCTTTGTCAGTTTGTTGGTGTTCTTTACCCGAATTTCTGCTATGTGCTTGCCATGTTTTCTGGTTTCACCCTTGGCCTACATTTAATAGACTATTCTCTCTTTGCCTGTTGCCTGCCCATGACAACGACTCTGTCTGCTCCCTGGGTACCACATTGGTACATCGGCTGTCACTGTGAGTGGACACATCAGAGGTCTACTAGGGGTAGTGAGTGACATGGGAGAATTTTTAGACTCTGCTCCCTGGCGTGGTTCGAATCATCTCTTGTGGTGACCCAGCGGTCAGTGAGTGCGGAGAGAAGGACTCACAGGCTTTCTCTATAAATGGGTGAAGAAGCAGGACTCACAGGCTTTCTCTATAAATGGGTGAAGAAGCAGGACTCACAGGCTTTCTCTATAAATGGGTGAAGAAGCAGGACTCACAGGCTTTCTCTATAAGTGGGTGGGTGAAACTAGACTCACAAGCTTTCTCTATAAATGGGTGAGGAAAGCAGGACTCACAGGCTTTCTCTATAAGTGGGTGGAGAAAGCAGGACTCACAGGCTTTCTCTATAAGTGGGTGGAGAAAGCAGGACTCACAGGCTTTCTCTATAAGTGGGTGGAGAAAGCAGGACTCACAGGCTTTCTCTATAAGTGGGTGGAGAAAGCAGGACTCACAGGCTTTCTCTATAAGTGGGTGGAGAAAGCAGGACTCACAGGCTCTCTCTATAAGTGGGTGGGGAAAGAAAGACTTACAAGCTTCCCTATGAGTAGTTGAGGGAAGCAGGTATTATAGGTTTTTCCGTATGTATGAGTGAGGGAGACAAAGGGAGCAACACTCAACACTTTTAAAGCAGTGTTCTCTAGCACAGAGTCACCTGTCACATAGTCATTCATTTCCCATGAAGAGAGATGTCACATCTGGTCACATAATACATGGATGGCTCAGGTCCCCCCCACCACATATTGGGGACTCCCTGTCTATAATATCCAAAGAAAACATGTATAGGAGCTTTCTCCATAGGACAACTTCACAATTCTTTCCTTGTGAGTGAATACCCCTTTGACTGAGGATTGCTGAGGATTTACAGCCCTGTATCTGAATAACCAAGCTTCAAGCCGCCTTAAGATCTTCTGAGAAATTAATCAGCACGGAAACGCTGGTCGCATTTAGATAAAATAATTGCAGCTAATGAGAGAAGGAGACTTTTTCACTTCTGATTTGACCTCTGGCAGGAGAACGTCTGCTCTGCAGCAACATAATGACACAACCTTGTCATCCAATCCGAGACGGAGATAATAATTCTCTCATGTTCAAAGTCCGCATAATGAAAACATGGAATCGATTCAAAGATAATTCCCCGTCTCATTCTTCATTGTCATAAGAACATGATAAAAAGGAGCCGGAACAGGAGATTCTAATCATGGAACATGCCGCAAGTGCTCCCCGGACCCCCGAAGATCCATGTTACCATTTGTATCCATCTTGCTCTTGTCTCAAGCAATGATATATTGTATTCTTCAAAGTCGGAGAGATGACGGTGCTGACCCTTGGTGGAGATCTTTGGCTTCTGAACATCTCACATGGGGAAAAGTAACATTCGAGAGGAAATAACTCTCCGAGTAGGAGAATCTGGGAAGCACTATAGGTTTCATCACAAATACGGGGAAGGGGAAATGAACATTGACAAACAGGTGTGGAGACAAAATACCAAGAATCAATGAGGTAGGAAGCTCAAGGTAACCGACTTGCAGATGGGATTTTGGAGCTACTTCATCCATGAGTCAGAAGAACTTTTTGTGCGTCTCCTTGAATAACCCCTATTCTCGAATATGGCCCCGTTTGGTTTTGATTTGACTGAACTTATGAAAGATTCAGGTTCGGCATGTCCCAAACCCAAACTTTTTCTGTAACCCTGTCCCTATCTCTAACCCAGGGGCGTAGCTACAGGGGGTGCAGAGGTAGCAGTCGCTACCGGGCCCTGCAGCCTGAGGGGGCCCAAAAGCCCTTCTGCCACATAAGAAAATACCAGTATTGTAAATGGCGCGTGGTAACTGGGGGGCCCCATTTCACTTTTCGCAAGAGCTTGAAGTTACGCCTCTGCTCTAACCCTATGCCTAACCTAACTGTAACCCTAAGTTATGGTTAGGGTTCTAAGGATATTTTAGGGGTTAACTCACCTTTCAGAGACACTCCAGGCCTTCCATCGCTTTCTCCAGAGTAACTGTCCATCACTTCCAGGTTACCCCTAACTGTCCATCACTTCCAAGTTACCCCTAACTGTCCATCACTTCCAGGTTACCCCTAACTGTCCATCACTTCCAGGTTACCCCTAACTGTCCATCACTTCCAGGTTACCCCTAACTGTCCATCACTTCCAGGTTACCCCTAACTGTCCATCACTTTCAGGTTACCCCTAATTGTCCATCACTTCCAGGTTACCCCTAACTGTCCATCACTACCAGGTTACCCCTAACTGTCCATCACTTCCAGGTTACTCCTAACTGTTCATCACTACCAGGTTACCCCTAACTGTCCATCACTTTCAGGTTACCCCTAACTGGTGTAAAATGACGTCCGAGTGTGACCCTCTAACTGTCCATCACCTTGTTCTAGGGTTAGCTCCGAATGAAGTCAATGGAATGTAGAAGTGACGTCGAATGTGACGCGCAATCTCCAAAGTCATGTCTGACCTCCCTTCTGGTTCCTAAAGGGGAACCTAGCAAATCCAGAGATGACATCAGATGTTGCATCAGTGACACCATGGAAGGAACTAAGTCAACCCCTTAAGATTGTTGAGAATCCTAAGCCTTATCCGTAACCCAAATTAGGATAAGAGTTGATTTTTTTTTTGATGATTTTTGAAAATAATTCACTTCTGGTCTACCTAAATTGCATTGTTTAGATGTTGGTCAAATTGGAAGTAGACCCGAATTGGAAGTGCAACACAACCCATATTCTAAATTCTATCTAACTATCCCTACATGACCTCTCTGCCTTTTACGTGTAGAGCTGGAGCTGTATAAGGTCTACAGTGATCATATAACTTCCTTACATAACAAAAGGAGGAATGTGGAAAGAGAAATTCATTGATCAAAGGGATTTTTTTTTTTTTTTTTTTTTTAAAGAAGCAGGTTTTGTTTAAAGTCTGGGACTGACCAGACTGGCCACTACCAAAAGGAGACCATCCGAATAGCAGTGCATCGTGTTGGTAGGTGTAGCATAGCTCACTCTCATCTCTCACCCTATCCCTAAAAGGGATTTCCACCAAGTAACATTGATGTGGGAAGCTTGCTAATTAAATAATAAACGTTTTCCCCATTCAATATATTATTAATAATTTTTTCCCATTTTTGTTTTAGCTGCGCCCTTATGATCCATAGTGCACAGTTTATCCCAGGGGATACGACAGTGAGAGAGCTCCTCAGTCCAGCCGCACATGACTCAGACATACCTCTTCTCTTAAGACAGCTTCTTTCAGGTCTTTTTCTGCCAAAAATCATCAACACACTCACTGCTTGACGAGTGTTTAACCCAGGTGCTGTCATTCTACTCCCGTCCTCTGTGTTCCTTAGTAATCACACAAATTACTACTCACTATCACACCATGAGGTCAGGAGGAGTATTGCAAATCAAACTAATACTTTTTTCAAACTGCATTTATGCAAGTGACTGTTCTTACTATTCATTAGCATACCATGATGTAAAGTAGAGTCTTGCAGGTCAAACTAATACATTTTCAAGCACACTTACATAATTGACTGTTCTCAGTGCTCATTACCCTCCATGAGGTAATGCAGAGTATTGCAGATCAAGCTTATACATTTTTTCTTACTACTCACTAGCACACCATGAGGTCAGAAGGAGTATTGCAGGTCAAACTAATAATTTTTTTTTTCACTGCACTTATATGAGTGACTGTTACTAGTGCTCCTTAGCACGTCATGATGTCAGGAGGAGTATTGCAAACCAAACTTAAACGTTTGTAATTACGCAATTATATGAGTGACTGTTCTCACTGCTCATTAGCACGCCATGAGGTCAGGAGGAGTATTGCAAATCAAACTTACACATTTTCCAAACCACACTTCTATGAGTGACTGTTCTCAGTGCTCATTCGTGCACCATGGATCAAACAGAATACTGCAAGTCAAACTAATACTTTATTGAAACTGCAAACAGTTCTTCCTGCACATTACTACACCATCAGTTCAAGTGGAATACTGCAAGTCAAACTAATACTATTTTTCAAACCACAATTCTATATGATGACAGTTACTTACTCTCTTTAGCCCTCCATGAGGTCAAACACAATACTGCAAGTCGAACTTATACGTTTTTTTCAAACTGCATATATGAATGACTGTTCTCAATGCTCATTAGCACACCATGAGGCCAGGAGGAGTATTGCAAACTAATACATTTTCAAACCACACTTTTTTGAGTGACGGTTCTTACTGCTTATTAGCACTCCATGAGGTCAAGCAGAATATCTTCAAACCACACTTATATGAGTGACTGTTCTTACTGCTCATTAGCACAACATGAGGTCAGGAAGAGTATTGCAAATCAAACAAGTATAATTTTCAAACCCCACTGATATAAGTGATTGTTCTATAAGTGCTTATTAGCACAACATGAGGTCAAGCAAAATCCTGTCAATCAAACTACGAATTCTACTTATACTTTTTTCAAACTGTATTTATATAAGTGAAGGGTCTTACTGCGCATTACTACACTATAAGGTCAAGAAGCGTATTTCAAGTCTAACTAGTACTTTTTTTAAACTAAACTTGTATGAGTGACTGTTTTCATTGCTCATTAGCGCACCACATGGTAAAGCAGAGTATTGCAGGTCAAATTTAGCAAGTCGAACTAATACTATTTTTCAAACCACACTTATATGAGTGACAGTTCTTACTGCTCATTAGCCCTCCATGAGGTCAAACACAATACTGCAAGTCGAACTTATACGTTTTTTTCAAACTGCATATATGAATTAGCATACCATGAGGTCAGGAGGGGTACTGCAGGTCAAACTAATACATTTTTTATATGAAGCTGTATTTGTAAGCTGTCCTTATGCATGAAAAAAAAAAAGATTTAAAATGATAAATGACACAAATCCCTGGAATACTCCCCTTATACACAGGTCGTAGCTTACAAAGTGTCATAACGTAGAGTTGTCCCTTTAATAGGTATGAATTTGTTACTTAACCACCATTATGGCATAGTAACAATGCTTCACATCTCACCGTTAGTCATTTGTCATATCTTCCGCCCACGTCTTGCCGCACTGCTCATTTGCTAGTTTCCTAATTTACCATCGTGTGCGCTCCCCGGTATAATTGGCAGTATTATTAATGTGATCATTACTGTGTGTGGCTTGTTTACCTCACAAGTGGCTTGTTCTGTCGTCTCCTATAATTAATCTTCCTGGCTCCCAGCTTCACTATTACAGCCCGGATAATACAGCGCTGCGTACAGTGCTGGGTGTGTGTTTCTTACAGTAGAGGGATTTGTGTCCAAATTAAATCACATGCATTACTGTTAATTGTCTGCACTTAAAATGGGTCATTGGGGCGCTCTGTTCTCAGGTATTACATGTAATCCTGTCCTGTGCCTCTAAAAGCATGAGGACTGGAGGGAGAGGGGGGGGGGGTTGCAATGGCAAAGCACTGTGGGAGAATCAGGGAGCATGGATATTTAAACAGAACTTGGAGAACTCAGAAATTCTTAGACTTCAGTGCAATAAAATTGGATTTAAGGGGTAATCTTATGATAGCTTCTTATTTTTTATTTTATTTTTTTTTTACATTGGAAGCCGGTGGAGCAATGGGATGATTACCAAGCCTTCGCTAAACAGCTGATATTAGAGCCCAAGATGCAGCCAATGGAAAATGCCCTGCAGCGGTCACTACTGGTGAAATCTAGTATTACAGGCTGACCGTTGTAGACAATTTAACATAGAGTAGATCACGAGATAAATCTTCAAACTTTGGCACCATCTGAGTAAAATTCCAAACTCCAGATGCCATAGAGCTCCAGACCCAGCAGAGCTCCAGACCCAGAGAGTCAAACCAAGACCCGCAGAGCTCCCACACCCAGCAACGCTCCAGATGCAGGAGAGCTCCAGATGCAGCAGAGCTCAAGACCCAGCAGAGCTCCAGATGCAGCAGAGCTTCAGATGCAGCAGAGCGCCAGACCCAGAAGAGCTCCAGATGCAACAGAGCGCCAGACCCAGCAGAGCTCCAGATGCAGCAGAGCGCCAGACCCAGCAGAGCTCCAGATGCAGCAGAGCTCAGGACCCAGCAGAGCTCAAGACCCAGCAGAGCTCAAGACCCAGCAACGCTCCAGATGCAGGAGAGCTCCAGATGCCACAGAGTTCCAGATGCCACAGAGCTCCAGATGCAGCAGAGCTTCAGATGCAGCAGAGCGCCAGACCCAGCAAAAGCTTTCCAGAAAGCAACAAAAAGCGCCAGGACCCAGCAGAGCTCCAGATGCAGCTAGAAACCGCCGAGACCCAGAGAGCTCCAGATGCTGCAGAGCTCAGGACCTGCAGAGCTCATGACCCAGCAGCAGGCAAGACCGCAGAAACGCTCCTGATGCAAGGGGAGTCCAGATGCCAACAGAGTTCCAGTGCCACATGTAGCTCCTAGCGCAGAGTCCGGACCCAGCAGAGATCAAGACCAGAATTTTAAGACAAAGCAGAGCTCCAGATGCTGCAAAGGTTAAAAACCGAGCAGAGCCTTTTAGATGCGCAGAGCTCCCGACCCAAGCAGAAGCTTCTTTAGATCAGCGAGCTCCAGACCCAGCAGAGTTCAAGACCCAACAGGGCTCCAGACCCAGCAGAGCTCAGGACCGCAGAGCTCAGATGCAGCAGAGCCAGGGACCCGCAAGAGCCCAAGATTGTCAAGCAGTCAACACAGAGAGCTCCAGAATGTAGCAGGAAACCCTCCAGACCAGCAGGTTCCAGACCCAGCAGAGTTCAAGACCAAGCAGAGCTCCAGATGCAGCAGAGCTCCAGACCCCAGAAGAGCTCCAGATGTGGGACAGAGTAGAGGGATGAGTTAGAATTAAGATTAGTGTTATTGTTAGGGTTAGGGTTACAGAACCAGATGAAGATTTTGGGGCTGACATTCTTTTTGTGCCAGGGGTAGAGTTGAAGGATTCAAATTGGTTTGTTGCAGATGAATGCTTGGAGCACTGTGGAAAATGAAGTTAAAGGGGTTGTCTCACTTTAGACATTGATAGCCTATGGCTTGGACGGGGGGAGCCCCCCTTTTTTTATAGATCCAGTTTTTTCCAACTTCTGGGTCCCCCCGCCCCACCGATCTCGTCAGCAAAGCCCCAAAATCATCGTCTCCTCCCAAAACGGAGAAAGGTGAGTCAGGGACTCTCCCATAGAAATGAATTGGAGTTTCTGGGCAACAGGACAGGTGGCATTTTGCCGCCCATCTAAACCTCAGAACTCCATTTCATGTTATGAAGGGAAAACCAAAGACCACTGTCCATTTAGGACGGAACGATTTTGGGGCTCGTTTAGGAGATCGGTGCGGGGCCCAGAGGTGGAAACCAGATCTACCAGACAATGATGTCATGTCCTAGTGATGTGACATCAAATTTTCAATTTAGGTTTAGATAAAACCCCTTTTTTAACCCAAACCTAAAAGATCCACACAAATTATAATCCTTACTGAATGTGACTGGGAATTAAGGTCCCAAACAAACGGATCAACGGTCCTGAACCAGTTTTTATGTTAACCCTTAAAAAAAAAACACAGCTGTAACTCCAACTTAGGGTTACGGACAGGGCTAGCATTAGGGTCAGGGCTAAAGAAACAGTTGGATTTCGAGATTTTTTTGCAAAAGTTTGGTCGAATGTGTGTCAAAATGAAACGGGCTAATTTTTGTCTCACATTGCATGGC
>JAODAL010003102.1:55000-180301 GCA_025379985.1 Phyllomedusa bahiana
CAGACCTTCTGTCAGTTCAGTGCTGTAGGGTCTCGGTGCCAATTTTATCAGCTAATATAATGTTTGCTGGATAAGTAAGCAAGAAAGCAACTGACGAAAACGAGAGAGCGGGGAAACAATGGATATTTTATTCAACGCAAGGTCTGGATCTAACAACACATAAAAAAGACTCCACCTTCCGGCTTTTCCATTAAGTTCTTATTGTAAGTCGTGAGTGGAGGCTCCATTGCACATCACGAGGCATTGGTATGTTGTTTTTATAACTTTTTTTAGTTTCAGGGGCCAAGATTTTTTGGAATAAAAGAACTTCACTCTTCTGTTGTCTGATGGGTGAGATTTAAGCTCTTAAGCTACCTTAAAAGTCCTGATGGGCCTCAAGTATCAAATATGACTTGGAAGAAAAACAGGAGGAGATGCTCCACAGAGTGTTGACCAATGTCAACCAGGCCAACTATAAAACCATATGGACCTGGGCTAGTCTTAAGGAGTTGTAATGGGAAAGGCATGAGGTCCACACTTGGACTGGGTCATAGGGAATCAGGAAAAATCCCTGGTTGGCCCCTGTACATGGTGGACATATAGGTACAGCCAACCTAGGGCTGCTCTTCAGGGAGAAAAGGAAGAGAAGAAGAAGCAAAAAGCAAGAGGAAGGAGGTAGTAAGATACATGTGCAGTCATGTACACTAGCTATAGGATGGGCCCCAAGAAACTTCATTGGTGGGCCCCAAGACTCAACTCCACTGATGACCCAGATTTCGACATAGGATAGAAAATACATCTAGAGAACAGGGTATTTTTTTTCGGGCTCAAAGCACACCAGAAAACTGGAGCAGCCCTGTTTATACATGTTGCTCCAAGAATCAACTCCAGTGATGGACCGTAAGAATCAACTCTACTGGCGGACTCCAGGAATCTCATCGACTGGTGGGCCCAAAGAATCCACTCCACTGGTGTGCCCAAAAAATCAACTTCACTGCTGTGCCCCAAGAATCAACTCTACTGGCGGACTCCAGGAATCTCATCCACTGGTGGACCCAAAGAATCCACTCCACTGGTGTGTCCCAAAAATCAACTCTACTGGTGGGCCCCAAGAATCTCCTCCAATAGTTGGCCATAATAAACAACTCCACTGGTGTGCCCCAAGAATCAACTCTACTGGTGGGCCCCAAGAATCAACTCCACTGGTGGGACCTAAGAATCAACTCCACTGGTGGGCCCCAAGAATCGCCTCCAGTAGTGGGCCCCAATAATCAACTCCACTAGTGGGCCCCAGGCACCCAAGTCTGACATTGACAATGTCTATACATAGGCTTTTGGGGGTTAAGCACCGTCAATGCTCTACATCAGAACTACAAGACAAGGGTCTGCAAAAAGTGTCAGGGGCCTTCTTCTGCCAAATGACCAGTTAGTAGAACCATAGTGGTTTTGAGGAGGACCAAACCAAGACCAGGTTTGAAGCTGTCTTAAAAAAGTGTTTGGATAAAACAGATGGTACTAAAAAGGTGTAATGCCAAAAATCTTCAGGGACAACACATTTAACAATCTTCAAGAAATCTTCTTCAGGACTAGAATCCAAACAACAAAAAAGATCAGTATGGTAGTGTTGACTGTGGTAAGATGCCCAAGGGTTTGACTAAACAGTGGAAAAAATCAGCGGATCAAAAACAGTAAATAAGCCAAGCTGAATATTCAATTCTATTGAAGGGTAGTGCTGGGGTGAGCATAATCTCTACACATAGGCTTTTGGGAGTCAAGTGGCCTTAAAGTGGTCTTGAGGAGGACCAAACCAAAACCAGGCTTGTAGGTGTCTCAAAAGTTCGCTAAAAAAGGAGGTGCTATGAAGGTGTTATGCCAAAAATCTTCAGGGACAACACATTTTGCACTCTTACCGACTTCTTCTTCAGGTCTTGGTCCTTATCCACATTGTAAGCCGCGGTCAAAAAAATGTATTACAGAATCCAAACAACAATTAGGATGAGTATGTGATGGTCGACTATGGTACGAGGCCATAAGAGCGATCATAGTCAAGTGCAGGGGTGGAAACAGTCAGCAGAGTAAGAATTGCATGTGGTCCCTTTGGATCCTTCTGCTAATTTAATGAGTGTAGGATGCAAACTATGGACAGTGCACTTCATGGGTTTTCCAAAACTACCCCTCACCCTCTTCCAATCTGCTGGTAATTGTAGACTTTATTTGCAATCTAATGAATAAAAGAAAGCACTTGTAATGTTCCTTCAAAATAGAATTTTCAGTGCAAAAACTACAGCAGAAAAATATCTCAAATTCCAGCTTTTTATAGCTCAACCAAGAGAACAACGGCCATAAAATCTTCCTCTGCTTGGATTTCAGCAACTTTGGTTCAATGCATTTCCAAGGAAGAAGGAGAATTCATTGGTCCCCAGAGCTCAGTGAGTATATTTTCTCTTCTTCTCCGGACTAAGAAGACTTTTTATGTTCTGAGATTCTCCTAAGAGCTGAAAATGCACATTTTTTTCCTCCATTTCCCACAACAGGAAGACGAGCAAATCCAAGAAAGCAGCCTAGGTAGACCAGAGCCGAATATGAGCCGGTGTCAGTCCCTGCAAGGTATCTCAGCAGAAGCTTTCTCCTGGCTATCACTTATACCAATGTGCCATAGAGACTCTTCAGAAGTATTCAGAGCTGGCTTCAAGGGCTGGCAAACTGCAGCATTGCCCGGGGCTCCCACTTATCAGGGGAAGTAAGGATCGAACACCGAGAGATGGACACATGTAGCACAGATAGCCTGGGCAGATAGCGCACCCCGATACCACTGCACCAGAGCTCGCCACAAAATGGGTTGGACCAGGTAACTACCCCTGACTTGCTGGTGAAGGCAGGCGAGGTGCAGCGAGGTACAAGACGTAAGGCAAACTCGTAATTGGGGACAGGCAGGAAGGTCAGGACAGGTGGTGAAGGTTTGTGGTCGATAGACAGAAGCAGATGGCTCAGTACACGGAAATACGGACAAGGCTTCTGGAAACGCTTTCTCAATAGGCTAAACGCACTAAAGATCTGGCAGGGAACAAAGGGAGGTGACCGGAATATATAGGGTCAGCGCCCGGCAATTAACCAATTACCGTTGCACTGGCACTTTAAGTCTCAGAGAGCCAGCGCAAGCGCACCCTAGAGAATGGGAGCATGTGCGATGGCTGTCAGAGGAGCGCAGAAGAGCAGGAGCGTGGCTAGGTAAGTTCCTGCCCATACTAGGAGCGTGCCCGCAGCCCGGTAAGTGGACCACAGCGCCACTCGTCCCGGGCAGGGAGCCAGGAGAGGGGACCAGAGTGTGCCCACGGCCCGAAATGCGGGCTGCGGCACGCTGCGCAACAACAGACCTTCACAATGGCTTCTGTGGTGATCTAAGAACAGATATCACTGTCAAGATAAACTTTGCTATATCTGTATGGTGGTGTTATTTGGCAATGGGATTGCAGTGTTATGTAGACAATATATGGCAGATAATTTGGACTCTATAATGGAGTGTCCTGCGGTCAGACTTTTCAATCTATTATTATTATTATTATTATTTATTATTTTAGAGCGCCCTTAGTTCCAGGGTGCTGTACATTCGAGAGGGGTTATATACATAACCTAGGTCAAACAAGTACAAGGTGAAGATAAATAACTAACAACTGGTACAGAGGGAGCGAGGTCCCTGCCCACGAAGGTTTACGGTCTACAGGGAAGGAAGAGCCAGGAGGTGAGGGGCAGACATGTTGGTGGGGGTTGCATGGGCAACAGGGTGATTGTAGGTTATAGGCTCCTGAAGAGATGGGTTTTCAGGTTACCTTTGAGGCTGGTGGAAGTGGGGAAGAGTCTGAGGTGTTGGGGCAGTGAGTTCCAGAGTGTGGGGGAAGCGCAGGAGAAGTCTTGGAGACAGTTATGTGAGGAGCTGATAAGAGGAGAGCAGAGGAGAAGGTCCTGAGAGGAGCGGAGATTGTGTGAGGAGAGGTATCTGGAGATTAAGGCAGAGATGTATGGATGGGAGAGGTTATGGAGAGCCTTGTAGGTCAAGGTTGCTAGCTTGAACTGGATTCGCTGGGCAATGGGAAGCCAATGAAGGGATTGGCAGAGGGGAGAGGCAGAGAAGTAGCGAGGAGAGAGGTGGATAAGACGGGCAGCTGAGTGAAGGATGGATTGGAAGGGAGCGAGGGTGCTAGCTGGGAGGCCACAGAGAAGGATGTTGCAGTAGTCTAGGCGTGAGATGACGAGGGCATGGACCAGCATTTTTGTGCTATCAAAGTAAAGGAATGAGCGGATTGGAGAAATATTCTTCAGGTGGAGGCGGCAGCAGAGGTGAGGGTTTGGATGTGCGGTGTGAAGGACAGATTGGAGTCAAAAGTTATCGCAATGGGATTGCAGTGGGACCAATTAGAGTGTAGCCGTTGACTCTTTAAATTTACTGTATGTATAATACCATTAAATAGGGAATAAATGAAAGATGCAAGTATTTAGAAGACTTCCACTCTTCATGCCTAGTCATATCCAACTGCCTTACAAGCATCTATCTATCTATCTCATATCTATCTCACATCAATCCATCTCATGTCATATCTATTTATTTATTTATCTATCTATCTATCTTATATCTATCTATCTATCACATAGCTATCTATCTATCTATCTATCTTATATCTATCTATATCATATCTATCTATCTATCTATCACATATCTATCTATCTAATATCTGTCTATATCATATATATCTATCACATATCTATCTATCTATCTATCTATCTTATATCTATCTATATCATATCTATCTATCTATCTAATATCTATCTATATCATATCTATCTATCTAATATCTATCTATATCATATCTATCTATCACATATCTATCTATCTATCTATCTATCTATCTATCATTCTGTCTATCTATCTATCTATCTATCTATCTATCTCATATCTATCTATCTCATATCTATCTATATATATATCTCATATCAATCTTTCTATCTATCTCATGTCATATCTATCACACACGCATGTACAGGGGCTGCAACGGTCGCAGAGGCCCCCCTCACCACACAGCTGCACGGCCAGGTCACAGACCCAGCCATGCAGCCATCACGGCCGCCGCCTGCACCGGCACCAGGAGGCCGCGCAGCAGGGGTGTAATGTGATGACATCATCGCGCCTGGCTGCGCGGTCCACACTCTGCTGCCAGCAGCCTCCGGACAAGGAGAGAAGAGGAAGCAGAGACATCAGGTGAGTATTGTTTTTATTTATTTTTTTTAAACTACTAGCACTGTCTACCTATATACTGGCCCTGCCTGCCTATAAACTGGCCCTGCCTGCTTACATACTGGCCCTGCCTGGCTACTTACTGGCCCTGCCTGGCTACATACTGGCCCTGGCTGCTAATTACTAGCCCTAGCTGTCTAATTACTGCCCCTGGCCCTACCTGGCTAATTACTGGCCCTACCTGGCTAATTACTGGGGGCAGCCCTAGCTAACTGGCTAATTACTGGGGGCAGCCCTAGCTACCTGGCTGATTACTGGGGGCAGCCCTATCTACCTGGCTAGTTACTAGTGGCAGCCCCGGCTACCTGGCTAGTTACTGGGGTCAGCCCCAGCTACCTGGCTAATTACTGGGGCTGTCCTATCTTCCTGGCTAATTACAGGGGTAGGCCCTGTCTACCTACCAAATTAATGGAGGAGGGCCCTGTTTTCCTACCTAATGGGGGGTCTACCTATTTACATGCCACTTATCTGACATTTTTTAATTTCTAATTTTTAGGGTCTAACATACGCTGCATGGGGTACAATTACTAACTTTTTACTGGAAAAGAGAGGAGTCTAAGATGTATTTGTGGTAAATTCTACAGGGACGATTAGTGACCGGGAGAAGAAGACATTGCATGCTGTACCGGACAGAGAAAAAATGGAAGGGAACGACTCATCAGGAAGACATCATGGAGGTTTGGGCCAGAAGGAGAAGAAAAGGAGAAGAGAACAACTCCCATCAGAGATGACGTCCCCTGTGAGTCTCTGCTGTCAGGGGTATTACTTCTGTGTTGAGTCAGTGCTGTATCATGTGATGGTACCTGAGCTACTGGGATGTGATTGGTGGGGTTGTAGGTTATGCTGCTGCTTATGTAGTGTCAGTGTGGGCTTGTCCCTGATTGTAAAGCAAGTGCACTTTGTGATGAGGGGTTTGTCTGCACCACTTTTTCTTTCTTGCTTGTGTGTAGGGAGCTCTCACACAGAGCGGTTTTGGTGCATTTTTTGATGCATTTTTTTGTGCAGAAATGTTCAGCATCAACTGCTCTGCCTTTCTGCACAAAAACACATAAAAATGCACCAAAAATGCTCCGTGTGAAAGCAGCTTTATAGTGTAGTTTATTTTAGAAAGTGGCGAGGTGCGAGAACAAGGGAAATTTTTTTAAGCGGATATTGTATGTGGGCTTTGTGCCAGGGCGGATTTATATTCCTAAACCGGCCCTGGTCACCAGCACATCTAGACGTAGATTTTAGGGTCTCGCAGCACATCTAACCATAGCTTATAGGGTCCCGAGCACATCTAGCCATAGTTTATAGCATCCACAGCACATCTAGCCCTAGTTTATAGGGTCCACAGCACATCTAGCCCTAGGGTATAGGGTCCTGAGCACATCTAGCCCTAGTTTATAGGGTCCACAGCAACTCTAGCCATAGTTTAGAGGGTCCCCAGCACATCTAGCCATAGTTTATAGGGTCCCCAGCACATCTAGCCATAGTTTATAGGGTCCCCATCACATCTGGATCTGGGCTAGCTTTATGGAGTTGTAATGGGAAAGGCATGAGGTCCACACTTGGACTGGGTCATAGGGAATCAGGAAAAAACCCTGGTTGGCCCCTGTGCATGGTGGACATATAGGTACAGCCAACCTAGGGCTGCTTTTCAGGGAGAAAAGGAAGAGAAGAAGAAGCAAAAAGCAAGAGGAAGGAAGGTAGCAAGAGACATGTGCAGTCATGTACAATAGCTATAGGATGGGCCCGAACAAAATACATTGATGGGACCCAAGACTCAACTCTACTGGTGAGCCAGATTTAGGCATAGGATAGAAAATACATCTATAGAACAGGGTTACACGACAGGTTTTTTTTGGCTCAAAGCATGCCAGAAAACTGGAGCAACCCTGTTCATACATGTCGCTCCAAGAATCAATTCCAGTGATGGACCCCAAGAATCAACTCTACTGGTGGACCCCAAGAATCAACTCTTCTGGTGAACCCAAGAATCAACTCTTCTGGTGAACCCAAGAATCAACTCCACTGTTAGGCCCCAAGAATCAACTCCACTGTTCGGCCCCAAGAATCAACTCCACTGGTGGGCCCAAGAATCACCTCCACTGGTGGGCCCAAGGAATCAACTCTACTGGTGGGCCCCAAGAATCCCCTCCAATAGTTGGCCATAATAATCAACTCCACTGGTGTGCCCTAAAAATCAACTCCACTGGGGCACCCCATGAATCAACTCTACTGGTGGTCCCCAAGAATCGCCTCCAGTAGTGGGCCACAATAATCAACTCCACTAGTGAGCCCCAGACACACATATAGCCATAGTTTATATGGTCACCAGCACATCTAGACGTAGGTTTTAGGGTCTCCCAGCAGGCTAATTAAAAATAAAAAACTGACAGCACTCACCTTACCTCGCTCCTTGCCGCTGTCACTGCTCCCGGTCTTCTTCACAGGCGGCGTGACGTCATCAGCCGCGCAGGCAGCTTGATGACGCTCACGCCGCCTGTGCTGTGTAGTCCAGCGGACGCACATACAGTTAGACCCGATGGTGCTGCCATCACCGATCGGCAAGGTCCTATGTCGATAGCTTAGCGATCTGTGGCGGCACCGGGGACAACGATACTCTGCAGAGCAGGGAGCATTCTCTCTCTGCTCCATGGAACCCTTCAGCTGTATGTGTGTCCAGTGGACGCACATACAGTTGAGGAGGTGGTCGGCGCTCCAGGCCCACAGCAGCGGACTGGAGCCCGGCGAGGTTTGGGGCACGGGGAATTTTATCCGGGCTTATGCCCCGGATAAAACAGCCTAGTGACGCCCCTGATCGATCTATCTATCTAGCTATCTATCTCCTATCTATCTATCTATCTATCTATATCTATCTATCTCCTATCTTCCTATCTCCTATCTATCTCTTATCTATCTCATATCTATCTATATCTATCTATCTAGATCTATCTATCTCATATTACTGTATCTATTTATCTCATATTTATCTATCTATCTATCTATCTATCTATCTATCTATCTATCTATCTATCTATCACATCTATCTACCTGTTCCAGTTCTTCTCTCCTCTTTCTTTCTTTTTTCTTTCTTTCCTTTCTTTCTTTTCTTTCTTCATATTTTAGACATTCTGAGCTAAGTAAATACAGTCCCTTTGGTTCCCCAGGATGTGACAAGTGTCTCTGGATCGAACTTTCTCATCATATGAAACACTTACAAAACTAAAGATTTGGTTACCGAAGCTTTTGCAAAATGCAGCCCTAAAACACAGTTTCCACACAGCCGGCCATGTCTCACTGCTGCAGCCAAAGAGTGTGGATTATGGAGGGGGGGGGGGGGGCGGCCTATAGACGTTATATCATATTTTCCTGGACCACATTGAATGTTAGAAGTATTGGGCTGTGCACCTGTGACTTCCCTGCCTGTCATATGCCGTGCATTGATTGTATCCTGCTCTCCACCATTGCCTGTATATGAGGCCCAGGCTCCCACGTCCCCGTCCTATGCTTCCTCCTGAATGAGGCTCCTGTAATTTCCATAAAGACCTGGGATGTTAATTCTAGATTATTTTGGTCTCGTAACCAGTAATTAACACTCAGTGACTCCACCAATGACAGCGGAGAGACCATCAACACAGCCTCATTAGAAGTAATGGACAGGAGTTAACAGGGAGGGTGCAACTTTCATCCGCCATCTTGGTACACCCTCCTACATCATTTATATAAGCAGATGGGTGTACCTGGGATAGAGGCATGTTAAGTACTCTAGGGGAACTAAATGTACCAATTAAAAAAAAGTTTTAGAAAGACTATAATATAATATATATATTATATATATATATATATATATATATATATATATATATATATATAATTAAAGTTATTGGTCACAGAAAATGGCGCCGCAGCCCAAATGTAAGAAGCAGAAAATATTTTATTTTTTTCGTTTAAGTAGAAAAACGTAATGAAAACTCTACACATTTGGTTTCACTGGAATCGTACTGACCTGGAGAATACAGTGAACAACTCATTAATACTAAAGAGGGAGCACCATAAAACCCCCGCAAACCTGGCGCAAGTGACAAACTCTCGTATGTCTATGTAGATGGAAAAATAAAATGTTATGGAAGGAAGGAAAAATATGAAGAGTCAAAAATAAAATAATATGTAGGGGGGCAAAGATATAGCGCCATATACTACCCACATAGAGACAATGGATATCCCCATAGGACCAGAGTAAGACAACATATAGTAAGATAATGAAGAGATGGTGCAATAATCTGCATATATATAAAGCACCATAATTTTCATTTCGAGCCATAATGCAGCCACTAGAACCAGAGAGTCATAGAATGACTCTGTCCACACAGAACTAAGATCCAGCTTTATACCATAGAGTGCCCATAGAATGCCAATACAGTTCTCACACAGAGCTAATATCCAGGTTAATACTGTACGATAGTAAGCCTATACAGTGTCCAAACAGTGCCCATAAAGTGCTCATTGAACCCACACAATACCCATACAGTGGCTATAGAGTGCCCATATACCCACACAGTGCTCATAGAGTACCCACTAATCCCACACTGTGCCAATATAGTGCCCATTACAGTGCCGATATACCCACACAGTGCCCGTAGAGTGCACACTAAGCCCACACAGTGCCCATACAGTTCCCACACAGAGCTAATATCCAGCCTAATACTGTACTATAGACTGCCAATTAAGTCCACACAGTGCCCACAGAGTGTCCACTAAGCCTACACAATGCCCATGTTCCCATGTACCCACACAATGGCCATAGAGTGCTCACATACCCACACAGTTCCCACATGCGCACACAGTGCCCACACAGCCCATACAGTACCCAGACAGCACCATATTTCATCGGGGGACTAGTTTGGAAGAAGTAAAGGAACATTTTCATCCCTATAGGAATGGCTAATGGTCTTGTATACAATTTATAGTATCTTTGGACCAAGACTGTATTAGCCAAGTTAAGCCATTACTGTCTACCTAGCATTTATAGCTTTGTTTATGACTAGTGAGTAGTTCTTCCATTACTCCTCTAATATTCCCTGAGATTATTCACACCTACCAACTTTGTCTGAATGCTACTGTTTATTTTTCATCATATAATGAAACTTTATCATGCAGTGAAGCTGATTCTTGGGGCCACCAGTGGAGATGATTCTTTGGGTCACCAGTGGAGATTCTTGGGGCCACCGTGAGTTAATTGGGGCCACCAGAGAGTATTCCGGGGCACATGGAGTTGATTCTTGGTGTCCACCAGTGCAGTTGATTCTTGGGCCACAAGTTGAGTTGATTCCTGGGACCCACCAGTGGAGGTGGGTCCTGCAGCTCACTAAGCCCACACAGTGCCCATATAGTGCCCCTTACAGTGCTTATACAGTTCCCACACAGCCATCAAGGAGCTGATTCTTGGGGCCCACCAGTGGAACCTATTCATGGGGACCACCAGTGGAGCCTATTCATGAGGCCCACCAGTGGAGTTGTTTCTGGGGCCCACCAGTGAAGTTAAATCTGGGGTCCACCCAACAGCTACTATCCATGCCTCTTCTAATTTGCCTCTTGCTTTTTGCCTCTTTCTCTCTGTCTTTCTGCCTATCTGTCATTTAAAAGAAATTCCAGGTGTTCCATGCTCAGAGACCCATTGGGGGGTTCCCATTTGGGTCAATCCGAGCCTGTAGGTGGTGCCCTGAATCTCCCATAATATCCGGTGTTGGGGTAGAGACAGTTTGTCAGTTGGATTTCTACAAATCCTATCCTTTTCCTCAAGGGAGATAAGCAGTTGCCAGTGGGGTCTGGACATGGCTTATTCCCCTCTAGGTTGAGCTGAGCGTGTATGGAGGGTTGGAAGGAGAAGCTGTTCATTAAATGAGTGTTCGGCCAATAGCTATGTAATGTACAGGAGCAGCTTAGGTAAATCATTGGCTGATTTATCTCCATAGATATCATTGGAGATGACCATGTGCATGCATGGACGCCTCTATATGTGGCTGTGGGAGTCAGGATGGGTCTTACTCCATGGGGCCACCACCAACCTATATCTGGCCATGTGTATATATGCTGTACATGTAGGATAGACTTGTCCTGAAATTGACCCGAACAATTTCTTATAAGTGTCCGGTCCACGTTTCGCATAGTTTTTATGTTTTCTCATATATCACTTGTTGGATTTACAGTCGCCTCAGAAGATGTTGGCGCTATGAACATAAAGGTTATAACAGATGTTATGGTCATACTGTCCTAATGCTAATAAATCAAGCCTTACTAGTAGTTACAGAAGCTTTCTGTAGTTCCATTCAGTTGCATTTTTAATAAAATCACTAATAGTTTGGAAACAAAGAAGCAAGGCCAACAAGACGATGGAGTCTCAGAGCGATAGCAGAGTGTAGGTGTATTGGAAGGGAAGTGAGGGCTCCAGAGACAAGAACATCTTGCCAGAAATGGCTAATTGACAAATCAGAGAGGTGGGGAAGAATGTACAGAGCGTAGGGAGCGTTCACGGGGAGCTGAGGGTCACGAGCTAAAATGTTTACTATTAGCCAAAAGGGCAAGAGAAGTCCAGCAACGCCATGAGATGAAGCAGTGAGGGGCGATTTTTGGATGGTTTGAGTCACTTTTCTTAAGCAAAGAGAAAAAAAAAAGAAGTAATGGAAGAAAAGGACGAGTGGAGCAATTAAGGAAGAAGCTAAGATTAGGACCATTCAATAAGGCAAACGGAAGAGCTTCACATCCATAAGAAAAATCCAGTTAAAACATCAATTTATTGACATAAAAATTAAAAATCATAGTGTGCTATAAATAGTGTTGAGCGAACAGTAAAAAGTTCTAGTTCAATTAGAACCTCGAACTTTTTTAAGTTCGGTTCAAAGTTCTATTTGAGCTCGAACTCAAACCCCATTAACGTCGATGGGAGAAGATGTTCTGGTTAATTTTTATACCTATACAGGTGAGGAGAAGCTGGAATTACCATCCATAACAGTAAACAGGAGACGTGGAACAACTTAGTGAGGAAAATTTGGCTCCAAGAGTGACAGAAAAAAATTGAGAGGCTAAAATACTTCATTCTTTTCACTGAAAAGATGAGGACAGGAGATACAGACAGGGCCCTGCATCCTGAGGGGGCACAAAAGCCCCTTTGATACATAGGAGATTTGGAGTCTGTGTGTTATACAATTACTGAACCTCCAAAACTGCAAGAACTGAACTTTTGGGCGCTGAGTATGATTTAGCAAATCCAAGCACTGTGTATAATATATATCCATGTACATGAGAGGTAGGCGTTATGTGAGCCTGCAAATGTCACCAAATAACTGGGTGTGGGAAAGATGCAGCCAGCAATACCAAACTCCCTAACTATTGCTGTCTATGGAGCGGAAAATGCTATCTAACTAAGAGCAGTCTGTACAGTACAGAGAGTGAGCTGAAAATGGCGTTCACAAGGCAATACAGTGAAATATATATAGCATGGTTGTGTGCTTTTAGCAGCCAATGAGAGCCCTACACCACAGTGATGATATTTTTGGCACTTCTCTGTGATTTGCACTGACTGGATGGCGGCAAAAGTGCAGAAAACCGTTGAAAACTAAAGAGAAAATGACGTGTCGAAACAGAACTTTACCCGAGCGAACAGTAAAATGTTCGGTTCGAGTTCTAAAAATTCGAGAAGTTCTACTAGAACTTAACTTTTCTAGAACAGTTCGATGTGCTATAGACAATAAGAAGTCCCAGAGAAAAATGCAAGGTTCACCAAACCAAAGACATACTGACACATTTCGGAGAGAAGACCTTCTTACTCATGGCTGATGTGTTTCGAAGGGAAAACCTCCTTACTCATGGCTATGAGTAAGAAGGTTTTCCCTCCAAATCGCGTCAGCATGTCTTTCGTTTGGTAAGCATTGCAATTTCCACTAGAAAATCTTATTGTCTATAGCACACTTTTTGAATTTTTAAAAAATTTATTGTCAATAAATTGATGTTTTAACTGGATTTTTCTCATGGGTGTGAAGCTGTTCCGTTTTTGAATAGTTTGCGCTTTCCAGTGGAAGTGTCTCCTTCCCGGGTCCTTGTCTCCTTCATTTGAAGACTCATTCCAGGTGAGAGGACCATCCATTTTTTGCCTTTTCCGTAACTTAAGATTAGGAGGTTCACAGGAAAATCAAAGATATGAAAGATAGAAAGGGCCAAAAATCCCCGACTAAGCCAACTTCATCCCTTTGGCCTAAATACAAAGCAAAGATTTGGAGGTTCACAAAAAAATAAAATATATTCAAGATGAATAGGAGAAATTGAAGACCGAACTTTCCTGATCAAGCTGTTTTCATCTCTTTTGGTCTAAGACTGGCCAAAATGCAAGGTTAAGTTTAAAAGGGTTTTATCATGAAGTAAACTTAATATGTGAAGCTTACAAATTAAATAATAAACATTTTCACCATTCATCATTATTAAAAATTCTGCACTATTTTTGTTGTAGCTGCTCCCTTAGTGATCCATTGTGTACAGTTCGTGTCAGGGGGACCCAACCATTGATGAGAGCTCCTCAGTCCTACTGCACATGCTCAGATATCACCTCTCCTCTCAGGCAGCTACTGTCAGTCTATTCCCTGCCTAGTAATCACACACACTACTGAGCGAGTGTTCAACTCTAGGTCATTCTACTCCTGTCCTCTGTGTTCCTTAGTAATCACACACACTCACTGCTGAGCGAGTGCTCAACCACAGGTGCTGTCATTCTACTCCTGTCCTCTGTACTCCTTAGTAATTTGTCAAATAGTGAAAATAAATAAAAAGAAATTTCAATCAGGTATATGTACTAAGAGAAAAAAAATCCACATGGTTCCTGCAGTGATTTCAACCTAAGAAACCTACACTGAAAGGCAGAAGCGCTAACCACTCAGCTACATTGTAGTTAATCACATTCTTTAAATAAACAGACCTTTGTTTGACTATAGCACACTGGGAAAACGCACGGTGATGTCAAGCCTGCTTGGTCACATGCTATGCGTTTCAAACAGATCATATACACTCCTCTTTGAACACAATGAAAGCTGAAGTAGGATAAACCAATCATGAAATGCCTTCATGGTTAAATCCCTTTAAAAGGTTTTCAAACAAAACATCCCTGATCAAGCCATCTTCATCTCTCTGGGTCTAAAATTGTCCAAAACACAAATCTAAAATTAAAAGGTTTGCAAAAAAAAATCAAATATATGCAAGAAGGGAAGTAACTTCAAGACCAAATTTTCTTGACTTGACCATCTTCATCCCTCTGGGCCCAGGATTGGACAATGTATGAAGCTAAGATTAGGAAGCTAAAAAAAAATCAAATATATGCAAGATGGGAAGCAGACCTTCAGGGTTAAACTCCATTGACTAATCCACTTTCATCCCTGGGGGGTCCAGGATTGGACAAAGTAAGAAGGTAAGATTATGAGGTTTCCAAAAAAAACATCAAATATATGAAGTAACAGAAGGAGAATTTAAGGGTCGCACTTTCATAAACAACCCACGTGCAAACATTTGGGTCCAGGATTGGCCAAAGTAAAACACTAAGATTATGAAGCTCAAAGAAAAAAAACAAAAATATATGGAAGACGGGAAGGAGGACTTCAAGACCAAATTTCCCTGACCAACCCAGCTTTATCCCTTTGGGTCTAGAATTGGGCAAAGTACAAAGCCAATATTTAGAGGTTTGCATAAAAAATAAACATATGCCAAAAGGGAAGAAGAATTTCAAGACCAAACATCCCTGACCAGAGCATCTTCAACCCTTTGGGTCTAAGATTGGCCAAAACACAAAGTTAAGAGTAGGAGGCTTAAAAATATATAAGAATAGAGAACTTCAGGGTTAAACTTCACTGACGAATTCACCTTCATCCCTCTGGGGCTGGAATCGGCCAAAGAAGAAACAGGCCAAATCTGGACCTTAAAATGCTTCTTGGGAATACCTTATTTTGCCTGCCTTTTTTTAAAGTCTTTGTCCTACTGGAAGCCCGCCACGCCCCATCTTCAATGTCTTACTGAGGGAAGGAGGTTGTTGGCCAAAATTCCCCGATACAGGGCCCATCCATCCTCCCTTCAATTTGGTACAGTTGTCCTGTTCCCCTTTTCAGAAAAGCCCTCCCAAAAAAATTGCCCCCCCACTCCATCTTTATTGGGGTTTGTGTTTTTTGGGGGTTGTCCCTTTTTTTCCTTCCTCCAAACACGGAAGGGAGTTGATACCAAAAATTTTTTTTTTTGGTTTCTCATCTGACCCCTTACCTTTCCCCCCCTCCTCTGGATCATCCAAGGGATTGGCAACTTCAAACAGCCCCAGGAAAAAAAAACTGGGGAGCAGGGGACCTTGCGTGCCTGAGGTTTTAAAATCCGGGGACGGGTAGTATTTTTCTGGGGTGATTTAGATGGGTCCCCGGTCCATTGACCAGGTCCTGGGGGGGGGTTTAGTCTGGCTAGTTCATCCTTAACCACGGGTGAGATCGCATGGGCCCCGAAAAGGAAGATTGAAGTCATCTTGTGTCTCTTCTATTTTCTAAAAATTGTGCCAACATTGGCCTCTTCCTACAAGGTTGCTCCAAGTATGGGCATAACGCAACTATAGTCATAGTGACTGCAATGGGGGCCAATTTGAGGGGGCCCCCACCAATACAAAACATTGCTCCTTTTTAAAGGGGAAAAATATTCTTTGGGGCTTTCTTTTCCACCTCCTTTAATGGGGGGGTTCCCGAAATAGCTGTAAATTTAAACCCTTTAATTTATTGCATTTGGGCACTTTTTTAGTCATTGTATTAATCGAGTGATCCATCTTATTTCCATGGGCCTCACAAACTATAGTTATGCCCCTGGCATTGGACTATGTAAGAACCCCACTAGATAAAAACCAAATAAGTATATAAATCAGCTACGACTAAGGACTTCCGGTCTGAAATGCATCAGCCCTGATTAGCATACCGAGCTGGAGACACGCTGGTACAGGGTGCATGTGGAGATTTCATTTGGACAGTGTATATTTTTAATTTTGGAATAAAGACAGGATTTTACATATTTCCAAGCGGGAATAAAAGGATAAGTATTGTTCCAAAGTATAAATGCTTGAAAAAATGCTTGAAAAAAAAAAAAAAAAGATTTGGGCAGATTCGTTAAATGTAGATAGGTTGGTAGAGCAGGCCCCTGGTTTGGGGTTTGGGCCCGGGGGTGCCACAACAAACCACTCTGACCTCAACAGGGTATTCAGCAAATCGGTCTTGGTGGCTATCTGAATCTTTGCCCCAGGCACAGGAACTCTAGCTGGGGGCTCTAAGCCCCCTCTTCGTCAGTGAAAGGGAACACAAATTTTTTAAAAATTTTCCCAACGCTCTAAATTCCCCAAATCCAATTTTGTAAAAAGGGCCATCAGAATCTCTCATACCATCATCAGTTCTTTTTTGGAACCGATAGTGTACGGGACCTCAAGAAAGTTCTTCACACCCTTGCCTTGAAGAGCCTGAGAGGAGGCAAAGATCTGCCATGCTTCATATCATCTATTGCAATGAAAACTGGGATTGGACCAAATCCTAGCACCCAAGGCCCAAAAGAACCCCAAAAAATTGCCGTCGGCCAGGAAAAGTTGAAAATTGTAGAGCCCCCCTTTTGGGTCTGGGTTTTTTGGGCTGGGGGGTTCCCCAACAAACCCCCTCTGACCCAAAGGGTATTCAGCAAATCGGTCTTGGTGGCTATCTGAATCTTTGCCCAGGAAAAGGAATCTAGAGGGGCTCTCAGCCCCCTCGCTTCAGGGGCCCCGAATCACAAAATTTTTGTAGAAACTTGTCACCAAAGCTCAATTTTGTAAAAAGGACCTACAGAATCTCTCATACCATTATCAATTCTCTCTTGGAACCAATAGTGGATGGGACCTCAAGAAAGTTCTTCCCACCCTTGCCCTGAAGAGCTTAAGAGCAGGCAAAGATCTGCCAGTTTTCCCTTCCATTGCGAAGAAAACTGGGATTGGACCAACTCCTAGCACCCAATGGACAATATAGAACTCAAAGGAAATTTTCCCTCAGGGCCGGACTGGGGAGGCGAAGGGAGAAAAGGGGCACAGGAGGGATGGGGTGGCTAATTTTTTTGGGGGGGGGGCCTTACCTTATTTGCTAACACCAGAAACCTTTTTTCCCGTCCTTTTTACCGTCAATGAATTTTAAATCTTGTTCACAATTGAAACATACCCCCAACAGTCCCGATTTTTGGGGGGGCAAATTTATTTTCCCGGGTGTTTTTTGAAACCCCGGGGGGTAAAAATGTTTCCCCATGTTGCGGGGTTTCTTGGCTGTTTCCGAGGACATTCTAAAGGAAGCGCAAATTTTGGATTTTGACTTTTTGGGATGGAACGGTTGGGCAAACGGGGGCCCCCCTTTTTTTAAAGGGTCCAAAAAAGGGAATTTCTGCCATTAGGGATCTGAAACGGGTGAAGCAGTCCTTACTTTTAGCCTATTTCGTACTTGAAATATGGAAACTTCCCTAAATAATGGTTTGTTCCAATGGCCAGAGAGGTCGATTGGAGCCGGTTTAAGGATAAAAATTCCAATTCCCAAATTTACCTCACTAAAAAGGGAAGATATCATAGATGAAAGACAGGGTTAAAAAACATTTCCAGTCCTCTATAAAACCCCCATTATGAAGAAAAATAATGCACATTTTCCAGGGACGTCTTTTTACACAATGCCGGGGCCCAAAAAAAAAAATAAACAAAATTTCCGATTTTTTAGCTCCCCAAAAACTAAGAAAAGATTCGAAAAATACGGGAACGGTGTCAGAAAAACGAAGCCCCAAAAGTGGAGCCAATGGGGAGAAACCCCGGGCGAAGCAAAAAAACAAAATTTTTCACCCGGGGGGAACCCCCACTTTTCCCCCACCGGGGTAACAATGCCGGCCAAACACGAACATATGGAAAAATTGTCCTGAGCTAAAAATTATAGATCATGGGAATTTTAAAAACTGTTAACATAAGACTATATTTGTTCCCCTATAACAACAAAAAAAACAATGTATTGACAAAGCAACCAATATATTCTCAAGCAACCGATTAATGTTATCCTTTTCTTCCTTTGCAACCAATCAAAGCAACCTATAGTTGCCCAAGCAACCGTCAAAAGAAACTGATTTTTTATAGCAACCAAAAAGAAAACCTAATTTGCCATCAATGAAGCAATAAACCAATTGTTCCAACAAAAAAAATTTAAAAAAAACCAATATGTCCCCTAAACAATCAATCACAGCTCACTCTGATTGGTTTTTAGCTCTGGTACATCTCTTTTTGATTGCTAGGGGGTTAAATTGTTTCTAATAGCTTGATTGGGCTATGGGGCCTTTATTTGGTTCTATGGGCCTGATTGGGTTTCTTTGATCGATTTGGTGCTGGGGGTTTGATTGGTTCTATGATCGGTTGGGTTTCTAATTGTAATTTGGTTGCTAGGGGTTTTGATTGGTTGCTATACCGATTTGCGTGGTTCTATTGGTTATATGGGGTCTGATTTTTTGCTATGGGTGATTGGGGTTGTTTGGGCGCTGATTGGTCGTAGGGGGTCTATTTGGGTTTTTTAATAGTTTTTATTCCCTTTACGCCTAGCACATTTCCCCCCTTGTCCTGAAACTTTCAGTTATTTGGTATCCGTTTTGGTTTTTTCTTGGGGCCCCACCCAAAGGGGGGATTTTGGAGCGCCCCCCGCCCCCCCGCGGGGGTCCCCCTCCCTCTCCCCGGGGCCCCTTCCCTTTTTAGCCGCTTAGCCTCCCCCCAAAGGTTTTTTTAAATTTCTTCTTTTAGTCCCCCCCCCGAATTTCCCCCGGGGCTTTTTTTTTCCCTGATACCGGGGGAATTTTTTCGTGCCTTTTTTTGCAACCGAATTTTTGCGCCGGTTGGTTTTTGGCTCAGGTAGGGGGCCCGAAGGCGGGGATTTTGAAATTTTCAGGGCACGCGATTTTGGAACAGGGCCAAGGCCAGGGGTTAGTCAAAATTGTAAGGTTTGCGTGGCCTTGTTCACTCTTTTTTTTAGGAAAAAAAATTTTGTTTTTTTTGACTAGGGCTTTTTTTTTCCCGTTTGCAAAACCCCTTTTTGGGAATTGTTTTTGTTTTTGGAAGAAATTAAAAAACAAACAAGCATAACTTTTGTTTTGGGCTATGGCCCCTTTTTTTAAATTGCTTATGACTTGATTTGGTCAAAAGTTAAAATTCCCCCCTCTGGGTGTTCTATTTGAGGGGCCCCGAAAATTGCTTTTGAAATGCTTGGGCCTAAAAAATTATTTTGCCTTGGGGTTGGTACTTGCCTCCACTCTTTATTTAGGTGGTAGTTTTTTTAAAAGATCTCAGCTGCGCTTTGTTCTTATCCATTTTTTGTCACCTGGGATCTTTTTCTTATCCTGGATATCCGGGGGAGAATTTTTCTCCAGTGCACATATTCTTATGCATACAACGTAAAATGGTTGCTATGACAAGCTCTGATGTCATTTGCTAAGCCTCGATTGGTTGCTAGGCTTGATTGGTTGCCATGGCTCTGAGTGGTTGCTATGAGCTCTGATGGTTGCTATTGGCTCTGATTGGTTGCTATGGGCTCTGATTGGTATCTTGGGCTCTGATTGTCGCTATGGCTCTGATTGTCCTATGATCGCTAATTGGTTGCTGTCGGTTCTCATTGGTTGCTATTGGCTCTGATTGGTTGCTATGGGCCCTGAGTGGTTGCTGTAGGTTCTGATTGGTTGAAATGGTCTCTGATTGGTTGCTATGGGCGCTGATTGGTATCTATGGGCTCTGATTGGTCGCTATGGGCTCTGATTGGTCGCTATGATCGCTAATTGGTTGCTGTCGGTTCTCATTGGTTGCTATGGGCTCTGATTGGTTGCTATGGACACCAAAGATTTAGTATTAGACAGTTTTGATCAATGAGGGTCTATATTTTTTTTCATCCTGTCCAAAATTGACAATTTTCTGCTTTGTCTGGAGATTGTAGTAGTTTGAATTTTGAGGAATGTTCCAGAAATAATAAAATGGACACACAGCAGAGCATAACTTGTCTGAATTTGTCCTGGTGCATCATAGGAAACCTCTGTGTTACAGGTGTGTTTCTTCTATAGACTTTGATGGCATCAATAGTATATACCAGACCCATCTCTGGGCCGTCGTATCTATCTTGGGAACGGGCCCCTGAAAGTATCCGCTCCGAACGTAGAGCTGGTCGGCATGCACACAACTCTCCATTTTGTTCTATGGGAGTTCCGAGTACAGGGGAGCAGAGTGTTCGGCCATACATCGCACTTCCTTAGAACAGAATGGAGAGTTGTATCCATGTGCGATCGGCTATACATTATAGGTGAATACTTCCAGGGGCACGTAACCCACCTACTGAAGGGGACTGTATAGCTACAGACTTACTGGGGGACCCTATATAGCTACCTATCTACTGGGGGGCTATATACTTACCCACCTACTGAAGGGGACTTTATAGCTACATACTTACTGGGGGACCCTATTTAGCTACCTATCTACTGGGGGGCTATATACTAACTCACCTACTGAAGGGGACTGCATAGCTACATATTTACTGGGGGACCCTATATAACTACTTATCTACTGGGAGGGGTATATACTAACCCACCTACTGAAGGGGACAATATAGTTATTTGCTTACTGGGGGACCCTATATAGCTACCTATCTACTGGGGGGCTATATACTTAACCCACCTACTGAAGGGGACGTTATAGCTACATACTTACTGGGGGACCCTATTATAGCTACCTATCTACTGGGGGCTATATACTAACTCACCTACTGAAGGGGACTGCATAGCTACATATTTACTGGGGGACCCTATATAACTACTTATCTACTGGGAGGGGTATATACTAACCCACCTACTGAAGGGGACAATATCGTTATTTGCTTACTGAGGGACCCTATATATAGCTACCTATCTACTGGGAGCTATATATGAACTCATCTACTAAAGGGGACTATATAGCTACATACTTACTGGGGGAGTCTATATAGCTACCTATCTACTGGGGGCAATATACTAAGCCACCTACTGAAGGGGACTATATAGCTACATACTTACTGGGGGACCCTACATACCTACCTATCTACTGGAGGGACCTATATACTTACCAACCTACTGAAGGGGACTATATAGCTACATACTTACAAGGGGACCCTATAGAGCTACCTATCTACTGGGGGGGTCTATATACTAACTCACCTACTGAAAGGGGCTATATAGCTACATACTTACTGGGGAACCCTATATAACTACCTACCTACTGGGGAGACCTATATACTTACCCACCTACTGAAGGGGACCATATAGCTTCATACTTACTGGGGGACCCTATATAGCTACCTATCTACTGGGGGGCCCTATATACATACCTACCTACTGGGGGTCTATACTGTGCTCCTCAGCATGGTCTTATGCCAAAGGCCTCGTTCACACGGCTTATTTCAGAACGTATTTACATCGGATTGCCGATGGTAAATACGTTCTGAAATCAGTTGAAAATCAGTTGCAAATAAGTGTCACTAAGTGTGGGAAGTATTTGTAACTGATTTCCCGACGGATTCACCATCCCAATCATTGTAGGTGGTGAATCCGTCCGGGAAAAAATTCACATGTGAATTGTTTTTCCGTCCGGGTTGCCGTCGTCAATCCGGAACGGAACTACGCGTCGTGTGAACGACGAGCCGTATTTTCTATTGAAATCAATAGAAAATAGACTGTTACTTATTTCTGACTGATTTGCCGACGGATTGACGATCGTCAATCCGTCGGCAAATCCGCGGCGAAATAAGCCGTGTGAACGAGGACAACACTGGTGGCTGACACTGAGAATTCTCTACCTGTCCATAACAACAATATAGGTCCTGGTGCCGTGACGTAAGTTTAGGATATGGTTTGGAACAGTGTATGTTCCTGCCTCAGGAAGGATACACTCAGGTCCTATGATCTTAAAGGGGTTGTCTCACTACATTATTTCATGTTACCACAGTCCTGTTTTCTTGGTTTCACTTTGAATTCAGGAGCGTGTTTACTGTCTTCTACTAGGCTGCAGTAGATGCCAGGTCTGTAGCTATAGCAACCAGTGCTGGCAGCCTATCAGGGTAGATCAAACAGGTCTGTAGCTATGGCAACCAGTGCTGGATGCCTATCAGGAGAGATTGAACAGGTCTGTAGCTGTAGCAACCAGTGCTGGCAGCCTATCAGGAGAGATTGAACAGGTCTGTAGCTATAGTGACCAGTGCTGCAGCCTATCAGGAGAGATCTAACAGGTCTGTAGCTATAGACCAGTGCTGGCAGCCTATCAGGAGAGATTAACAGGTCTGTAGCTAAGTGACCAGTGCTGGCAGCCTATCAGGAGAGATTGAACAGGTCTGTAGCTATAGTGACCAGTGCTGTCAGCCTATCAGGAGAGATTGAACAGGTCTGTAGCTATAGTGACCAGTGCTGGCAGCCTATCAGGAGAGATTGAACAGGTCTGTAGCTATAGCGACCAGTGCTGGCAGCCTATCAGGAGAGATAGAACAGGTCTGTAGCTATAGCAACCTGAGGAGCTGATGCAGCCCATACACGAGGGGATATCTAGGAATAGGTAGGACACTGGTAAGGGCCACGTATGGCAAGGTGACTGGTGTTTGCATGATCTTTAACGTAAAAAGCAGCAATCCCTGCAGTGAGACAACCCCTTTAATGCCTGATGTATCTTCCATACGATGATGGAGAGTCAATGACTTTCTGTAGGCACATTTTTTTTTTTTTTTTTTTTTATTATTTATTTTCTTTCGAAAGTGATCAACACAATATTCCCCGAATCCCCATTGACGTACATGGAGGATGGAAGAGAACAGGTGATTGATTTCCTTCTAATTGCAGCTATTTGTACGAGAGGCAAATCCATTTTTCAAAAGTTTCATCTCATTTACTATTTTCGGCCCAGCACCGGCCTTTCCATAGAGCGCGCCTCTACCCTCGGAAGAACAAATACGTCAGGAGGCGCCGTGTTTCGGGTTGATAAAAGTGGTGAATATTAAAAAATAAGGCCGAGGATAAATGAGAGCATCAATTCCCAGTCTGAATAGAAACACGTTTCCCCTGATTAGAGGCGGCTCGGTAAACGATCGTTAATTTGGAGCATAAGGCAGCTATTGTCAGGAAACAGAGGCCGAGTGTTGCGACGTACGAGCCGCTTCTAGTTCTCAAGCTGTACACATTAAAAATTCATTAGCGCAATCCTTTATATGCAAAGCAATTAAAATGCTCAGTCATTCGAGAGCGGAGACCTCAGTTAGACGGCATCTTGTTAAAACAGGCGGCCGCCGTCCCCTGTGCTCCGTGTCGTGGAAGGGAACGTCAAAAAACATCAACAACATTGCATCGAAAATGAATTTATATGGGGGGGGGGCGGGCATGTATGGAAGATTGTCTTATAGGAAGATGACCACGCATTTTACACTATAGTGAAATCAGTGGTATCTATGAAGACCCGTATTCATTGGCTGGTTCTCAGTGGGACACATTTGTTTTATTATAGGTTTATAAGTATAAGTTTGCTCAACTTTAACCCCTTCAGGCATTTGGACATACTTGTACGTCCAAATGGCATGAAGGGGTGTATGAAGTTCACGCGCTGAAGTCGTTCTGTGGGTTGCGAGTGATAATTACAGCCTGAAAACAGCAGGGAACGGAGCCGGCTCTGATCCCTGTTGTTAACACTTTAGATGCTGTGGAGGATCGTAGAGTCTAAATCAATTATGAATGGTTAGGGTTAGTAGAGTATGGTTAAGGATAGTAGAGGAGTATGGTTCACGTTAATGGGAGTAGGGTTGGGGTTAGTAGATGGTTAGGGTTAATGGGATAAGGGTTAGAAGAGGGTAAGGAAAAGTGGGGTTATGGTTAGGAGGTTAGGGTTAGTACAGGGTTAGGGTTAGTAGAGTAAGGTAAGGGTTAGTAGAGGGTTGAGGTTCAGTTTAGTAGGGTTAGAGTTGGAGGCTAGAGTTAGTAAAGTGTTAGGGTTAGTAGAGGATGGTTAAGGATAGTAGAGGGTTATGGTTGAGGTTAGTGGGGTAGGGTTGAGGTTAGTAGAGGGTTATGGTCAATGGGGTAAGGGTTAGAAGAGGGTAAGGAAAAGTGGAATTAGGGTTAGTAAATTAGGGTAACTACAGGATTAGGGTTAGTAGAGTAATGTAAGGGTTAGTACAGGGTTAAGGTTCTGTTTAGTAGGGTTAGGATTAGGGGCTAGAGTTAGTAAATGTTTAGGGTTAGTACAGGGTTAGGGTTAGTAGAGTAAGGTAAGGGTTAGTAGAGGGTTAATGTTCTGTTTAGTAGGGTTAGGATTAGGGGCTAGAGTTAGTAAATGGTTAGGGTTAGTAGGTTTAGGGTTAGTAAAGGGTTAGGAATAGGGGGTTTAGGGTTAGGAGGTTAGGGTTAGTAGAGGGTGAGGGGTAGCAGAGGATTAGAGTTAGTGGGGTTAAGGTTAGTAGAGGGCTAGGAATAGTGAGGTTAGGGTTAGTAGAGGGTTAGGGTTAGCCCCAGGGTGACGATCGCTTGCCCTGGCAGTCGGAAGCCTCATGCAAGCTTCCGTAGCTGTCATGTAAGTATACCTATTACACCTTGCCCACGGAGGGGTGTAATAGGGAGTGAATGAAATGTCTATATAGGGCAGTATAAGGCTATGTTCACATGACTTATTTCGGGGAGTAATTACGTCTGCAAATACGTCCCGAAATACGTCTCAAATACGTGTCACAAAGTGTGGCATGTATTTCGCGTCGTAAATACATTCCCCATTCTTTACTATGGGGATTTACGTTGCAAAATACGCCTCAATAAGTGACAGGGGACTAAATTTTACAATCGCATTTACATGGCGAAAATACGTCGCGGAAATACGAGGCGTATTTTACATTGGAATCAATGCTAATCTAATTGTTCATTATTTGAAGCGTATTTCGGACTTAATTACATCCGCAAATACGCCCCGAAATAAGCCGTGTGAACATAACCTAATAGTACTCTCGTATATAGGAGAAGTAATCTAGCCCCCTAGTGGGCAAGTATCCTAGAGGGACTAATTGATAATGTAGTAATAAATAAATAATAAGTTCCACATAATCGATATCGCCGCTTTCACAAAAAGTCCAATCTATTAAAATATAACTTCATTGTTTCCATACGCTGAACACCCCGGAAGAGAATAAAACTCAGAATTCTAAAATTGGGGGGGTTTTTTGGGGGTCATTTCACATTCTCAAAAAATTGGAATAAAAAGTGATCATAAAGTTGCAAGCATCCCAAAATGTTTCCAATAAGAACTACACTTCAGCCAGCAAAAAATGGGCCCTCACTCAGGTCCACAGACTGAAAAACAAAACAGTCACGGGTTACAAATAATATAAAAAAAATATAAAAACTAGAATGTTTGTTTGTTTATTTAGTACTCAGACATGATGAAACCTCTACAAATTTGGTGTTGACCTGCAGAATACAGATACATCATTTACACCAAAGAGTAGACTCCATAAAGAATAGACGCCTGCAAAAATGGCACCGTTGCTTTTTTTTTTTTTTACGTTTCACCCCTAATAGAATTTTTTTTAAGTTTTAAGTTATAAGAGTTTTAAGTTATGGTCAATGGCAGCATTAAAAAGTACATCCTGCCCTGCAAAAAACAAGCCTTCACATGGCTAAGTAGATGGAAAAATTAAAAAAAAGTTCTGGACGGCGGGGAGGAAAGAACAAAAATCCGAAAATAGCTGCAACCTGAAGGGGTGAAAGTGGTTTTCCCATCAGACTAACCAGTCAACCACTGGAAATATTAATGGCTGACTAATGATTGATTGATCAGTAAGTGGACACCAATATGCACTAGTAATGACTGATCATTTCCCTTAGGCTATGTCTACACAGCTTAGCTTTACCGTCTGAAAATCCGCCAGTACCCGGTGCTGCATAGACAGCAATGGAAAATCCGTGCTGTAGTCTATACAGCTCGGATTTTTTACCGTCGGGTTTGGAATCCGGCGGAATATGCAACATGTTGTACATTCCGCCAGATTCCACTCGGATTTGTGGTCGGCCCTGTGCATTGAATGTATGGAGCTGTGTGCAAATCCGAAAACCGACTGCGGCTTTTGCACAAAACTGCGGCAGAAACCTGCAATGTTAAAATGCAGTCGGATTTTGGATGGCATCTTGACATGTGCTGTGTGCACTCAGCCTTAGTTTGCAGTTGTAAAAGCTGATACGGATCAGCTGCTAAAAGCTATTTGCAAAAAATAACTGATAAAGAAACTTTGCAAAATTTAGCACATCGAAGGATCTCCAACCGCTCCATATCATCCTCAAGGAAATGGAGCTTGTGAAAGATTTAAAGGGGTTGTCTCACTACATCGATTCATCTCACCTCAGTCCTGTTTTCTTGGTTTCATTTTGAATTCAGGAACATGTTTACTGGCTTCCACTGGGTGCAGTAGAAGCCAGGTCTGTAGCTATAGCAACCAGTGCTGGCAGCCTATCAGGAGAGATTGAAGAGGTCTGTAGCTATAGCGACAAGTGCTGGCAGCCTATCAGGGGAGAGCAAACAGGTCTGTAGCTATAGCAACCAGTGCTGGCAACCTATCAGGAGAGAGAGAGAGATCAGGTCTGTAGCTATAGCAACCAGTGCTGGCAGCCTATCAGGAGAGATAGAACAGGTCTGTAGCTATAGCAAACAGTGCAGGCAGCCTATCAGGAGAGATTGAAGAGGTCTGTAGCTATAAACAAACCAGTGCTGGCAACCTATCAGGAGAGAGAGAGAGATCAGGTCTGTAGCTATAGCAACCCAATTTCTGGCAGCCCCATCAGGAGAGATAGAACAGGTCTGTAGCTATAGCAACCCAAAGGGCTGGCACCTATAAAGGGAGGAGAAAAAGGTTGTATTTATAGCCCCAGTCCCGGCACCCCTATCAGAAAATTTTAAACATTTCTGTAGTTTCAAACCGGGGCATGCACCCCTTTTCAAAGGGATTGGAAAGGTCCTTTTGGGCCTTTTAAACCAGGTTGGGGGAAAGGCACCCTTTAATCAGGGAAAAAAGGATTAAACCATTCCCCTGAGCTCCCAGTGATCCTGGGGGAACCCCCCTGATTTTTCCCAGCCCAAAACAAGGGGGGGGGGGGGTTTTTTAATTTAGAATAGGTTGGGGAAAACCGTTGAAAAGGCCCCAAGGAAAATATTGCAAATGATTTGTTTTTGCAAGATCAAAAACCCTAAAAAGCGCGACCCCCGTGGGGGAACCCCCTTTTAAAGGGGGAATTTCCACAGGGACAATTAAAATTTTTGCTTCAAAAAAACCCCAGCCCCCCACTTCATCAGGGAACTGGATGAAAACCACTGAGGGCAGTGTAAGGAAGCAGTAGAAAATATTTGTAGAGACTTCTTTTTCATACGAAAAAAAACGAAATTAAATTGAAATTAAAAAGTTGATAGAATAGGGAAAAAGGACGGGAAAAAAAAAAAAAACAGTTAAACACTTTTTTTCGGTGAGTTTACAGCAAGGGGTTTTAAAACCCGGAAACCCATTTTTTGCTGCCCCGCCTTTATTCTACTATTTTTTTTTTGAATTAAAAAAAATGTAATTTTTTTTAATAAAAAAGGAGTTTTAAAGGAAACCCCCGAGGAATTTCAAAAAAAACCACTCGGGGCCCGTGTGGGGAAAGGCTTAGAAAAATTTTTTTTGTAGAGACTTTTCTTCATACAATAAAAACTACTACTTTTTAATTGAAATCAAAAATTAAAAATGGGACGGAATTAAACAGCAAACAAATAAATGATGCTGACGCATTTCGAACTCACTTGTATAAAAACACGTCACTTTTTTCTCGTTTTCCCTTTGCCTTTCATTTATTTTAAAAATTTTTTTGGATTCGTTTAAAATGTAATTTTTTAATTATATGAAGAGGAGGGGCTAGGAGTCCAAGGTTTTCAAAGGGGGTTATTCTTGAAATTTTACATTATAACCAGCACCCCTCTTTATAAAAAAAAACTTAAATTTATTGAATCCAAAAAATTTAAAAAAGGTAGATAGAATATGCCCAAGACAGCAAAAAAAAAAAAAAAAAAGATGCTGTTGCATTTCGAAAACTCACTTGTTCTTACTCATAGCGTATGAAATGCGTCAGAGTTTTCTTGCTGTCTTTGCTGTTTTGGATTATTGAATCCAAAAATGAAAAAGTAAACAAACAGGGAAAGAGACAGAAAGGGAAAACGCTGAGGGCATTTCCCTTTAGGCAAGGGAAAAGAAAAAATTTGAGAAAAAATGGGGCAGCCCCCTTTTTTTTTTTGTTTGCTGTCTCTGACACATTCTACCTACTTTTTATAATTTTTGGATTCAATAAATGTAAGTTTTTATTAAAAGGAACGGAGGGGGTTTGGGGGATATTTTTATTTAAAAGGGGAAAAAAACTTTTTCAGATATATAATCTTTGGACTCCGCACCCCCTTTTATGTAAAAAAAAACTTACATTTATTGCATCCGAAAATTAAAAAAGTAAATCGAATATGGCAGAGACAGCAAACAAACAAACAAACAAAAAAAGATGCGACGTTTTTCAAAACTGCCCTCTTTAATCTTTGCGTGGAAACGCGTCAGGGTTTTCTTGCTTTTCCCCCGCCTTTGCTCTGTTTACTTTTTAATTTTTGCATTCTATAAATGTAAGTTTCTATTATATAAAGAGGAGTGCTGGAAGATACGTATTTAAAAGAAAAAGGCCAATATAAACTCAGGGCTAAAACACTCCCTTCAAATTTTAATTTAAAAACTTACATTTATTGAATCCGTAAATTAAAAAAAAGTAAAATAAAAATTCAAAAGATTTGCAAACAAAAAAAACAAAAACGCGACGCATTTCAAATTTCCACCTTGTTTTTATTTTACGCGAAATAACCCCGTCGGTAATTTTTTCTGCTCGCCATGCTCTTTTTAAATTTTTTAAATTTTTGGATTCAATAAATGTAAGGTTTTATGAAAAAGAAGAGGGGTAAAAGGGATACTTTTTCCAAGACACGCCGTTTATACAGTCCCGACCAAAATTTGGGCACACCCTTTTCATTCCAAGAGTTTTGTTATTTTTATGAATATAAAAAATTTTTAAATTTCCCCTGAAGGCATAAAAAAATATGGAATTTAAAACCTGTGGGAAAATTTTATACTTAACCCAAAAAAGTGTGAAACAACTGAAAATCTTTCTTATTTTTCCCAGGTTCTTCGGCCCCCCTTTTGCTGTGATTCTGCTTTTTCCAAAAACCCCTTGCCGTTCTCCCTTTAGGGCTTTAGTCACCTTGGGAAAAGGGTTTTCCCGTCCAGGTCGCCCGTCAGGTGTAATAATTGGGGTTTTTTGCCTTTAAAAAATGGGGTTGGGACCAAACATTGTGTTGGTTTAAAGTCAGGTTTGGGTTCCCCAGTGAAAGTCCTACTGAATTTTACTGGTAGAATTTCTATTATGGGGAAGAAAAAAGCAGCGAATTTCAGAAAAACGAGCGGCCTCATTATTTTTTTTTTTTTAAAAAAAGAAGGGTCATCAGGGCAAAAAAAATTGGGAAAAAATTTGAAATTGCCCCAAGTGAAATGGCCCCCAAAAACCCTCAAAGCTTAAAGAAAATGGGTCCCAAAGAGGAAACGCCCCAGGAAAGGAAAGGGAAGAGTCAAACCCCTGCTGCCCCGGGGGAAAGTTCATTTCCCCGGGCAACCCGCCCCCAAAATTTGGAAATTAACCCGCAGCTCAGATTAAACCAGTCAAAAGCCACCCGAGTGCTAGCAGCAGACCCCATCTCTACAACAAAATGTTAAAGGAGACTTGTGCAGCAAACCTCCCTGGTAAAATAGGCAAAGGGAAACCAATGCTAAAGGGCCCGGCAAAAAGCAAAAAGGGGAGAACACAAGGGAAAAAGGACATTAGACCCGTGGGAAAACTGTGTTTTGGTCTGAGAGTCCAAAATTTTAGATCTTTGGTTCCAACCACCGGTCTTTGTGCGACGCAAAAAAGGTGAAAAAATGGACCCCTACCGGAATTGGGCCTTTTTTTGGGGGGGGTTTCCCCCCTGGTGGGGGAAGGGGGGAAGGGAGGATGGGGGGGGGGGGTTGATGGGGGGGGGGTGGGGGGTCCTGGTTTCCCCCCGTGAAGCAAAGGAGGAGGAAAGGGTTATTTGGTGTGGGGTGGGGCCCGGTTTCCCCCCAAAGTGAAGCCCTGGGGGGATGGAGGGGGGGGGGGGGGTCGGGGGTTTGGTTTTGGGGGGGGGGCCTGGGTTTCCCCCCGTGGGAAAAATGGGGGAGGAGGGTGAAAGGGGTGGGGGGGGCCCGGTTTTCCCACCGGTGAAGCATGGAAAGGGGGAGGTTGGGGATGGTTTTGGGGGGGGGCCCCCCCTTGGGGGCCCAACCCCCCTTGAAAACATGGGGGAAGGGAGGGGTGGGGGGGGTTTGGGGGGTGGGGGGGGGGATGGTTTTCCCCCCCACCGTGAAGCCCTTGGGGGAGGGGGGGTGAGGGGGGGGGGGGGCCCGGTTCCCACCGTGAAAACCCGGGGAGGAAGGGGGGGGGGTGTGGGGAAAAAGGGGGGGGGTGGGGTGGGGGGGGCCGGTTCCCACCTTTAAACATGGAGGAGGAGGGTATGGTGTGGGGGGGCCCCGGTTTCCCCCCGTGGGAAACATGGAGGGGGGGAAGGGGGGGGGGTTTGATGGGGGGGGGGGGCCCGGGGGACCGGCCCCCCGTGAAGCAAGGAGGAAGAGGGTTTTATGGTATTTGGGGGGCCCTTGCTGGGGACACTGTTTGGGGATTTATTCAAAAATTTAAGGGAAAACTGAACCCCCATTTTTCACCAAAAGCATCTTTCAGCGGTGCAATTCCACCCCTTTTTCGTTAAATTGGCCAAACATTTATTTTTCTACAGGACAATGACCCCAAACACCTCCAGATGTGAAAGGCTAATTTTACCAAAAAGAAGAGTTTATGGGGGGGGTACCCCAGAAGACCCGGCCCCCACAGTCACCAGACTGAACCCAATCCCAAAGTGGTTTTTGGGGGGAGTTTGGGGCCAAGAGTGAAAAGGGAAAAAGGGCCCAAAATTTCTAAGCATCCCCTCCAAGACGGGAAACCAATTTTTGGGTTGGCTTTAAGCTCATCAAAAGAAAGCCAAGAGTTTCAAAGCGGGAAACAAAAACAAAAGGGGGACTTTGAAGAAAAACCCAGAATATAAAACAATTTTCAGTTGTTTACATTTTTTTTGTAATAATTCCACAGGTGTTAATTTTAAAAGTTTTATGCCTTCATTTTTGGGAAATTTAAAATTTTTATAGTCATGAAAATTTCAAAAATTTTTGGAATTAGAAGGTTGTCCAAAATTTTGGTCTTACTGAAATTTTTCATGGCCACATGATTGGATAATAAACCGCTTAACTCCAATCTCACGAATATACCAAGTTCTTGCATATTGACTCAATGGACACCTTAGACCTGACGCCCGATGCATAATATTTTTTTGGACAATTTCAATGCTGAGCTAATAGTCATACTTTGCTATAGAGTGAATGAACTTTCTCAGCCTTTCCGCGCGATGCTTCATCCCCGAACTCTTACGGAAAAAAGGAAAAAGTGAGTAAGTGAAGAAACAAATCCCAATGTCCATGAGCGCAGCATGTCATGACTTCTACAAAAATAGCCCCGGCGAAGATGAAGTGCTGTGAATTTTCTAAAGAATAAAAGTTGGTTCCATGTTATAAAGTCTTACTGCTTTCAATAAGGGGAACAAAATAATCCTTTTTCGGTTCCGGTCAGTTGTAATAGATAATTAACCCCTTAAAGCCGCAGCAATTTCTTTTTCTGTAACATTCACTTTTTCTTCCTCGCTTTCCAAGAGCCATAACTTTTTGATTTTTCCATCTACATAGTCATCTGAGGGCTTGTTTTTCAAGACGCACCTTTTAAGGATACCATAGACTGCACCACAGAACGTACTGGGAAACCCCCAAAAATTCTTGGAACATAAAAAGTAATTAAATTGCGCCATTTCTGCAGATGTTTAGCTTCTATAGAATTCAGTATAAAAAGCGCCATTTTCTACGACCAATAACTTTTTTGGTTTTCCGTCTATGGACCTGAGTGAGAACTTGCTTTCCTGTAGTTTTTATGGCTACTATTTTGGGATACATGTGACTTTTTGATCACTTTTTGGGAACACAAAAAGCGCTTTGAGTGAAAAAACCTGTCATAGCCCTGTCCGGCAGAAGTATGAACTGTGTATGCTGCGAAAGACCCGGCGATTTTGTATGTGCCACTTCTAGGGAGGCGTGATGATTCATACGTCGCACCACGTTTTTGAATGCGTCACGACAATATGTGGCATGAAAAGTGTCAGACTAATCCATACCGTGGCGCGACGGACAGATTTTGGCGCATTCACTTTTTGCATCCCTTTTCGGTGCATAAATGTGTCTCTCAGCAGCACACAACTGATGAATACACTAACCTACTGAGAGGTACGACTGTCGAGGCAACGACACTTTTCATACATGTCCCCCAAAATGACCAAAAAGAATCCACAAATTTGGCCTTGGGATTTTTTTTCTACAAAGTTGTATAAATAACATTTTATTTTAATAGATCTGATTTTACCGATGTGGCAATATCAATTATGTGTAACTTTTTAAAATTTTTACTATTTTATTTATAAAATGGCAAAAGGGGAGTGTTTTAAACTATTAAAATATATATATATATATTTCTTATTTTACCTTTATTTTCATTTTAGTTGTAGTTCCTTTAGGGTAATAGACCACTAGAGGATACAATCACTTATACACTGTTCTGCAATAATAAAATATGAAGGACGGTGTACAAAAATGGCTCTCCTATTCTATCGCTGGGGGTCATGATGTAGTAGCAGTGTCGGACTGGGGTACCTGGAGCCCACCAGTGGAGATGATTCTTCGGGCACACCAGTGCAGATGATTTTTGGGGCACACCAGTGGAGTTGATACTTGTGGCCACCAGTGGAGGTGATTCTTGGCGCCCACCAGTGGAGATGATTCTTGGCGGCCACCAGTGGAGGTGATTCTTAGGCTCACCAGTGAAGATGATTCTTGGGGTCACCAGTGGAGTTGATTCTTGGTGCCACCAGTGCAGTTGATTCTGGGGGCCCACCAGTGGAGTTAATTCTTGGGACCCACCAGGGGAGTTGAATCTTGGGACCAGCAGTGGAGATTATTCTTGGGGCCCACCAGTGGAGTTAAATCTTGGGGCCACCAGTGGAGTCGATTCTTGGGGCCCACCAGTGGAGTTGATTCTTGGGGCCACCAGTGGTGGTGATTCTTGGGGCCCACCAGTGGAGTTGATTCTGGGGGCCCACCAGTGGAGTTGATTCTGGGGGCCACCAGTGGAGTTGATTTTTGGGGCCCACCAATGCAGATGATTCTGGGGGCCCACCAGTGGAGTTGATTCTTAGGGTCCACAAGTTTTTATGGCTACTATATTGAGATACATGTGACTTTTCATTACTTTTTATTTTAATTTTTTTATCTTATTAGTAAAATGGCACAAGAGATGGAGTCTGAGCTAGTTATACTTTAGGCTTTTTTTATTTTTAAACTTTTTTTCCCTTCTACTTGTAGTCCCCTTAGGGTACCAGATCACTATGGAGCACGATCATTTCACAATGTTGTGCAATGGTAAGATATTGAGGGACAGTGTACAAATATGGCTCTCCTATTATTTGCCTATGACAGAGAGTCATATGAGTAGTAACCGTGTCTGACTAAGATGCCTTGGGCTCAGGTGTGGAGGTGATTCCTGGGGCCTATGAGTGGAGTTGATTCTTGGGACCCACCAGTGGAGGTGATTCTTGGGGCCCACCAGTGGAGTTGATACCTGAGGCCCTCCAGTGGAGATGATTCTTGCGGCCCACCAGTGGAGTTGATACCTGGGGCCCACCAGTAGAGCTGATTCTTGGGGCACACCAGTGGAGCTGATTCTCAGGGCTCACCTGTGGAGCTGATTCTCGGGTCCCACCAGTGGAGTTGATACCTGAGGCCCTCCAGTGGAGATGATTCTTGAGGCCCCCCAATGGAGTTGATACCTGGGGCCCACCAGTGGAGCGGATTCTTGGACCTAACCAATGAAGTTGATTTTTGGTGCCTACCAGTTGAGTCTATTCTAGGGGCCAATCCTGTATCTATGATACATGACTGCATATGCTAGATGTGCCTCTTGCTTAATGCCTCTCTTTCTCTGTCTTTCTATTAGCTCTCCTAGGGTCTAGTCCGAACCTGAGTAGTAACCTGGCGGTCATGAAGGCCTTCATTAGGCCTATAGCTGACATGACAACTACTTCGATCTGCAAGATCTTGTCACGGGGGAACTGATTGGGTAGCAAAAAGGTTCCCAAGCCTGTTCCTTCAATCTTTTGAGGGAAACAGCTGAGTTTGCTGCACCATCTAGGGGGTTAACAGGACAAGAGCGGAGTAATCTCTGGTCCTGGCCTCTAGCAGCAGATCCTGGCTCTAATTAACAGTCATTACCTGCCATGCATGGAGTGGGCTCAATGGGTAAAGCCGCTCCATACTCCCTCAATGACCACATGACGTAGCTGTAAGTTATGGGGTTAAAATAATCTATTTGCAAAGCAAGCCTTGGAGATTAGGTCGGGCCCTTCATTAGTTATAGTACAACGCAGTATCTAGAGAAACAAATATATTTTCTTTTAAAAAAGCAGAGCGATGTTGTAATAAATTTCCAATTTCATAGTGACTTAAATAAAAGCTGAATAAATTACTGAGATCACTTTCTGAATTCCCTCAATGGCCATCGAAAGGCTCCGAGGTCATCATGAATCATCGGTATGAATCACACAGTGTGTCTTCCCAGATCGGACAGACTCGAAGAGCTCTCCACATCCCTCACAGGAGCAAGACGTATCGGCGGCTGGGCTCTCGTAGGGCTCATCCTTCATTGGGGACCAGGAAGGTTTTTGTATTTAAGGTCTCTCTAAAAATAACAAATGAGCCCAATAGAAGGATTAATTCTGCTGGTGGAGCAGCTGGCTCAGGGCTCCGCTCCTGTACAGTCCTATGCTAAATGAGTCTCCACTGTCTGGAGGGTAGATAAATAAATCTCAAATTAGCATTGAAAATAGTAACCAGACGTTCCTGAATGTAGTCATTGGGTTCGTTTGTACAAGAAATGAGAGAGGCGGTCATGAAAGAGCAAAGCACCTCACCTGATGGTGGAAGATCCCCACCGGGACTTCAGAGGAAGCGGGGTCTTCCCATCTCGCACATGGATGGTATATCGCTTGGATAGGCCACCAAGGTGTGATGGTTGCAGGTGCCACCTAAGAGAACTGCACCTATCTCAGGAACGGGTCATTGAAAACAGTGTAAGAATGTGGTGTCTGGGGCTCACCAGTGGAGTTGGTTTTTGGGGCCACCAATGGTGTCGATTCATGGGGCTTGAAAACAATATTTGGCTTTGCACATCCAAAAGCTTTTTTGAAAAAAAATGCGCATAGGTGCACACTGGTGTGGCAGCAATATACATACACATTCCAATATCAGCAGCACACTATCAACCAAAGAAACCATCAAAGGGCACATAGGAATTTTTTGTAAAAAGCATTTCCGCTATTCAGGATACATGAAAAATTTTTGAGGTTCTTAGTTCACATTTTTGATCAAAACTGCTTAAGCCCACCTCCCAATCTTCAAGGGGATCTTAAATGCAGGTGGGTCCTACACTAATGTTTCCTCTCTTTAGGGCCTGTTCAGATCTCCATACTTCAGGGAGTGAAGGCACCAGCTACTAAGTACACTGCATTGATTTAAAAACCTGTGAAGGTGGGTGGAGTGCAGAAAACCAACGAGGACGCAGCCACTCCCCCATACACAAGCTGGAAAACAATATTTGGCTTTGCACATCCAAAAACATTTTTGAAAAAAATGAGCTTCATGGGGTAACTACATGATAAATAATCTCCCCAAAAAAAAATGGGAATCTCGCAAGAGAACAGAGAGAGTGACTATTAATCACTATATTTACTGTTTTGCCATAGGCAAACTTAAACTCTATCAGTTCTCAATCTATAAAACACTAAAAAGTAACTTTTATTATGTATAACACTTAACCTCTATACACACTATTTAAAAACCTGATTTCTAACCTCTCAATTATTCCCTTCCTACTTCTGAAGGAATAACTCCCTTTCTATTATCAAGTCTGGCGGAACCCCACCTACTAACATGAAAACCTTATATATACAGTAATTTACTAACTCCAGTAAGGGATCCCAAGCATCCTACTTGGGCAGTTATCCCTAATATAATGGACACAAAACAAATAAGGCTTCCTTGTGACACCCTCTGCAGCGGGTGATACTTTGTAGACAGAGGTGAGAAATCAGAATTTAAAATGTCATGCCTGACCTCCCCAACATGTTTCACCAGCTAAACTGGCTTTATGAAGGCTCAGGCAGAGCACATTGGAATAGGTTTGCCTGTCCGAGCAGTAGTGCGGCTAGTTTTGCATTCATATATCTAGTTCGAATGTGGTGTGACGCCTCCATAACGTACCCTGAATGCCCCTACATATTTGGCACATAAAAACGTGTCGGATCTATCAAACAATGCACCAAACATGTTCATTTGATGCATAAACATCGCTCTCCACTCATGTTGACGCATTTTACGCCAGAAAAGGGCAAAAAAACCTTTGATACATGTTTCCTTTAAAGGGGTTGTCTCATTTCACTGTTTCATAAAGCAAAGCAGCATTATTTCATTCATGCATCCTGTCACTTCCTGGTCAAGTTGTCTGGAATTAGCATATGAGCTCTGTGTATTCAGACTTCTGCTAATTAGATAAACAATCTCCTTCTCTGAGGTCCAGAGAAGCTTCAGAGCTAAAGTAAACAATAGTAATTAGTGTCTTTTGTCCGAAAGATCAGATAACACACAAGCTCTCAGGCTGCCAGCAGTTCTGTGCTGTGACCTGTGTGATGTCACTCCCTGCTATCAGATAAGACAAACAGCAGAGGGAGAACAAGCAAACAGGTCGGTCACTAGAGAAACCTGAAAGCCCTCAGAAGGGGATAAAATCATTTGTAGTTCCTCAACAACAAAAAAATTAACAAAGCAAGCTTTGGAAAATGTCTTCATGTAGTGTTCCGAACATGTTGAAAGCTAATATTTGTAGTGAGACAAGCCCTTTAATGTCCATTAAAGGGGTTGTCTCACTACAAGGATTGCTGTTTTTTATGATAAAGATCTTGCAAAAACAAGTCACTTTGCAATATGTGTCCATTACCTATTCCTAGATATCCCCTCTTGTATGGGCTGCATCAGCTCCTCAGGTCGCTATAGCTACAGACCTGTTTGATCTCTCCTGATAGGCTGCCTGCACTGGTCGCTATAGCTACAGACCTGTTTGATCTCTCCTGATAGGCTGCCAGCACTGGTTGCTATAGCTACAGACCTGTTTGATCTCTCCTGATAGGCTGCCGACACTGGTTGCTATAGCTACAGACCTGGCTTCTACTGCAGCCTAGTAGAAACCAGTAAACACGCCCCTGAATTCAAAATGAAACCAAGAAAACAGGACTGAGGTCAGACGAATCAATGTAGTGAGACAACCCCTTTAATGTCTATAGCTGTAGACTACATATATATATATATATACTATATATTTATATATAATATATATATATATATTATATATATTATATATATATATATATATATATATATATATATATATATATATATACACAGTATATAGTCTTCTAATTCAAGGGTAGAGAAGAGGTTAACAATATAATCCCTTGTGGCCTAAATCATTGCAGAGGTTAATGTCAGTTTACCTGGTGGTTTAGGGCAATTAAACTGTTAATTTTGGGATCCCCACTGGAGAGCTGTTCAATCTGAATACCTGGGGTCCAGTGTCTAGTCACCTGTCTATGCTCTAGCATTGTCCTGGCTGCAACAAGAAGCTGAAAACTGATTGTTCTGCTTCCTGTTTCCTTACTGCTTTTATCATACAGATTTATGCAGGGGAGGGGGGAGGATAGAGAGGACAGTGCAGGGTAAGCCTGACAGTCACTGCACAGAGGTGTGGGACGGGGTGGAAGAAGCACTCCCCAATGCTACATTTTTCATTATCTCTTTCAGGCAAACAAAACACCTTTTTTTCTATTTAAACTACTAGAACTATGGACTTGTAGCTAAAATATACTGCCCAGGTTCATTTTGATAAATTGCATAGAGTATCCCCCTATATCCCCACTTTATCTCAAAGGAGTGTATTGAATAGTGCATTGCTTCTGCAGGATCTAGCTGCTGCAGAACCTCTTGGTGATGGAAGCAGAAGATTCATGCTAAAATCACAAGTTTATTGAACATAACAGTTTACCCACATGGGTTCTCTATCTGATGAGATTTATGCAAAAAGGGTGAAAACACTGAAATTACACAAAACTTCAGCAAAAATGTAAGAAGAAGCTGAAAACCAAGGGCCACATGTATGAACCTGCTTACGTCTAAAACTCACTTTTTTGCCCATTGGTTTCTATGGGCAAAAAAGTGAGTTTTAGACCTAAACAGTTTCATACACGTGGCCCTAAAAGTTCCACGTCCTGTTTCCTCCCTTCAATCATACAGGTTTGTTGAGGAGAGAGAACTATGCAAGTGTCATTCAGTGCAGAAGAGCAGGAAGAATCACTTCCCTAATCTGAACTCATTCATCGCCCCCTATAGCCAAAGAGCACACCTTTTTTTTATGTTTAGGCTATTAGAACTATAGACTAGGGGTTTTCTCACTACAAAGATTAGCTTTCAATATGATGGGACAAGTAATTGAAGACTTTTTCTAAATACATTGGTCAATAGATTTTACTATATGGCTTTATATACAAACAGAAGAGATGACACCTCCTGCACTTGCTACAAGCTGAATATGCCAATCATTGCTATAGAACCACCCACACCTTGAGGAGACAGAGTGAGTGTGAAACCGCTTGTGATTTTAAAGGGGTTTTTCCATGAAGTAAACTCGATGTGAGAAGCTTGCAAATTAAATAATAAGCATTTTCACCATTCACCATTATTAAAAATTCTGTAAAACTTTTGTTTTAGCTGCTCCCTTAGTGACCCATAGTGTACAGCTCATCTCCAGGGGATAAGACCAGTGATGAGAGCTCCTCAGTCCTGGCTGCACATGCTCAGACATCACCTCTCTTCTAAGGCAGCTACTGTCAGTCTATTCACTGCTAAGTAATCACACTCACTCACTGCTGAACGAGTGTTCAACCCCAGGTACTGTCCTTCCACCCCTGTCCTCTGTACTCCTTAGTAATCACACACACTCACTGCTGAGCGAGTGTTCAACCCCAGGTGCTGTCATTCTGCTCCCGTCCTCTGTACTCCTTAGTAATCACACACAATCACTGCTGAGCAAGTTTTCAGCTCCAGATGCTGTCATTCTACTCCCGACCTCTGTACTCCTTAGTAATCACACACACTCACTGCTGAGCAAGTGTTCAACCCCAGGAGCGGTCATTCTACTCCCGTCCTATGTACTCCTTAGTAATCACACAACATCACTGCCTGAGCGAGTCTTCAGCTCCAGATGCTGTCATTCTACTCCGTCCTCTGTACTCCTTAGTAATCACACACACTCACTGCTGAGTGAGTCTTCAGCGCCAGATGCTGTCATTCTACTCCCGTCCTCTGTACTCCTTAGTAACCCCAGGTGCTCTCATTGTACTTTTGTACTCTGTACTCCTTAGTAGTTAGACAGAGCAAATAAATAAAAAGGAAACCTCAAATCAGGTATGTGCATTGAGAAAAAAAAATCCACGTTTGGCTCCTGCAGGGATTTGAACCTAGGACCCTAATGCTGAAAGGCAGAAGTGCTAACCACTCAGCTACATTGTAGCTACACACAACTCTTTCCATAAACAGACTTTTGTCTGACTAGAGCGAGCACACTGTGGGGAAAGGCATGGTGATGTCAAGCCTACTGGGTCACATGATAGGCAGTTCAAACTAATCATACACGCCCCCTTTTGAGCAGACTGAAAGCTGAAGCAGGACAAACCAGGCATGAAATGTCTTTGTGGCAAACCCCCTTTAACATACAGTCCAGTTTCCCTCTACATCAAGAACCTCTTATTTCCAAGGTGTATTTTACATAGTGCATGGTTTCTATTAAAGAACCCAGCTGCTGCAGAACCTCTTGGGGAAGATTCATGATAAAATTTCAAGCTTATTGAAAACATAAGGGTTGTGTGTTGTCTATCTGATGAAGTTTGTGCAAAAAAATGTGAAAAAACTATAATACAACAAACCGCACTGTTATTTTAACAATTTTTGCCAGAACTCGCCGTAAATGTGGCAAAAAGATGACAAAACGGTGTTACGGGGGTGTAAGTAGCTTTGGTTTGCGCAGTGTCCTGGCTCTGTTCGCCATGTGTCACCCGCGTGCATTCTCCTTTTAACAATTAAACGCAATTAACTAATTTCTTTGTCTGTTCCCCAGGTTTTCTCGTTCCCAGACTCCCGGAGGTAACTCAATTACATGAAGTAATGTGCTTTATTATATTTCATTACACACATATTAACTCACGCAGCGAGCGCACAGCACTGCCAATTAGTCTGCACAGCCCGGTCACAGGACACAAGAGGTGTCAGTATATTAGATAGTGTTCTTCTGTCCTGGCAACCAAAAGTACAGGGGAAACCAATGATGGGCCCTTGGGCATTGTGGGCACTTGGGCATGGCCGGTCTGGGGCTGCTTTACAGGGAGAAAGCAAGGCAGGTGCAGTCATGTACAGTAGAATGGGCCCCAAAAATCACCTCAATGGGTGCGTCCCAGCAGTGGCGTAGCTACAGGGGTGGCAGCGGTTCCACTTGTGTCCGGACCCCTGAGCCACATAGCTGAGGGCCCCAAAATTCACCTCAATGGGTGCGTCCCAGCAGTGGCGTAGCTACAGGGGTGGCAGCGGTTCCACTTGTGTCCGGACCCCTGAGCCACATAGCTGAGGGCCCCAAAATTCACCTCAATAGGTGCGTCCCAGCAGTGGCGTAGCAGCTACAGGGGTGGCAGCGGTTGCACTTGTGTCCGGACCCCTGAGCCACATAGCTGAGGGCCCCAAAATTCACCTCAATGGGTGCGTCCCAGCAGTGGCGTAGCTACAGGGGTGGCAGCGGTTGCACTTGTGTCCGGACCCCTGAGCCACATAGCTGAGGGCCCAAAAATTCACTTCAATGGGTGCGTCCCAGCAGTGACGTAGCTACAGGGGTGGCAGCGGTTGCATTTGTGTCCGGACCACTGAGCCACATAGCTGAGGGCCCCAAAATTCTCCTCAACGGGTGCGTCCCAGCAGTGGCGTAGCTACAGGGGTGGCAGCGGTTGCACTTGTGTCCGGACCCCTGAGCCACATAGCTGTATCGCTGGGTCACGTAGACCCAGCAATACAGCAAACACACATGGGGCAGGCACAATGGCTGAGATCCTCCGGTCCCGGCCGTTGAGCCTTCTGTAATAGCCCTGCAGCCTATTACAGGCAGCGGCACAAGTGGCGCAATGCAATGATGTCGCAGTCTATATTAGGCCGCTAGTCTTTTGCTAGGCCTATGGCCTAGTATGTGCCAGAAGCGGCGTCCACAGCAGGTGGCGTGATGACGCCACAACGCCTGCTTTGGAATCTAAAAGAAGTGTTCCGCAGAGGAACTAGAGGGAGGTGAATGTAATTTTATTTTTTTATTTTTAATGGGGGCACTGTATACCTAATTTGTGTGTATATATATATATATATATATATGCATACAGTGGGTATGGAAAGTATTCAGACCCTTTTAAATTTTTCACTCTTTGTTTCATTGCAGCCATTGGTAAAATCAAAAAAGTTTTTTTTTGGTCATTAATGTACACTTTGCCTCCACCCCCCACACAGATTACTCACACAAACCAAACTACAGATGTTAGGAATCCACGCAACCGTAATAACCTGTAGAATCAATGTAACAGGCTATATAGTGTGAAATGTGAATGGTGTAAAAAATTATTTTAAAAAAATGCAGAAAAATGCTCTTTTTATGTTCACACTGAAATTTTTTGTAAAAAATTTCGCACTAGTTTATATGTAAACTCAAACTGTGCCCCTAATAAATACAACTTCTCCCGCATAAAACAAATCCTCGTACAACCGCATAATTGAAAAAATAAAAAAGTTGTGACTGTTGAAACACAGAGAGGCAGAACTAAAGAAATGTAGCTGCGTCGTTAAGGCCTTTTCACTCCGGGTGCCCAGGGGGTTATTAGAGTAACATACAGATGAATCTAGAAGTTTCCATCCCCTCTATATAAAGCCCCATCTACAGGTTTCTCCCTCCCTCGATATAAAGCCCCATCTACAGGTTTTTCTCACTCTCTGACATGAAATCAGAATAAACCTTCCCTGTTTTAGGTCAATTAGGAACCAAAATTATTTCTATTTACCAAATGCAGAATAATGAGAGGGAGAATTTTTTAAGGCATTTTTATTACTTTCTGTAAAGTCAGCAGATTACTCTGCCTTTAAACAATTTGGGACCGCCTATAAGATGAGGTCAGGTCTTTGGAAGATTCTGATAGGTTTATTGGCAACATCTGAATTAATTAGAGACACACTTGTGGATGTATTTCAAAGTGCACCAGAAACACACTGCTTCTGTGTGTCATGGGAAAGTCTAAAGAAATCAGCCAAGAGAATTGTGGAGTTGCACAAGTATGGATTATCTTTGGGGGCAATTTCCAGATACCTGAAGGTGCCTCGTTCATCTGTACAAACAATTATACACAAGTGCAAACAAGATGGGAATGTCCGGCCATCATATTTCTCAGGAAGGAGACAGATTCTGTGTCTCAGAGAGGAACGTGCTTTTGTCTGACATGTGCATATCAACCCAATAACAAAAGCAAAAGACCATGTGAAGATGCTGGCGGAAGCTGGTAAAACTGTGTCATTATCCAAAGTGAAACCAGTACTGTATCAACATGGGCTGAAAAGTCGCTCTGCCAGGAAGAAGCTATTACTCCAAAAGAAACATATAAAAGCCAGATTAATGTTTGCAAATGCACAGGAACAAAGACCTACAATTTTGGAAACACGTCCTGTAGTCTGACATAACTAAAATTGAACTGTATGGCCATAATGACCATCGTTACGTTTGGAGGCATTATGGAGAAGCCTGGAAGCCTAAGAACATCATCCCAACTGTGAAATGCGGGGGTGGCATCTTGTTGTGGGGTTGTTTTGCTGCAGGAGGGACTGGTGCAGTTCACAAAATAGATGTCATTATGAGGAAAGAAGATTATGTGGCAATACTGAAACAACATCTCAAGACATCAGCCAGGAAGTTAAAGCTTGGCCGGAAAGGAGTCTTCCAAATGGAAAATGACCCGAAGCTATTGCCATATTGGTTACAAAGTGGCTTAAGGAGAACAAGTCAATGTTTTGGAGCGACCATCACAAAGCCCTGATCTCAATCCTATTGGATATTTATGGCCAAAGCTGAAAAGGCCGGTGCGAGCAAGAGACCCCCAAACATGGCTCAGTTACACCAGTTCTGTCAGGGGGAAGGGGCCAAAATTCCTACCAACTATTGTGAGAAGCTTGTGGAAGGATCCAGAACGTTTGACCCAAGTTCTACAGTTTAAGGGCAAAGCCACCAAATACTAATGAAATGTTCACCGCAGTCAAGTCTACGGTAATATTTTTGGTTTGCTAATCTGACACTGTATTTCCAGTCTCTCTGCCGCACTCCATTACAATCAGCTAAAACCTCCTTGACAAGCTTTTGACATGGCCCCAGCAGTTTCCAGGTGTTTACGATGATGGGCCTCGTGCCTCGCTCTTGTCCATAGCTTCCAGCTCATTGATAGATGACTACTTCTTGGTCCAGCTCCCATCATGGCTGCCTCCGACGCTCGGAGAGGATATCCTACATAAAAACACTAGGCCCTTACAGATCACACTTGTCCTGACCAAAAAACCCCTCAGCAGCGCGCTGCCACCTGAAGCCACAGCTGCTGGAGGAGTTTTGCAAAGTCTCACATTTCTCCTTTCACGTGCAAATCACATCAGTGGAAGAGATGCCTAATAGATTCCAGAGTGTGTGTCTGTCTCCAGCTGCCATGGTCAGGAGGCAGGAAGGGGATAATGAGCAGATTTACCTAAGGTGCGGTGTCAGGAGGGGGCTCTGGAAGCTTTAGGTGGGCTGACTCGCCAGAAGTGCAGTGCAATTTTACAGTCAATTGGATAACGCATCTGGAGCCATACATCATTGCCTGCAAGTCACAGCCGCCGCTGAGGCCGAGGCCGCTCATTGCCTAGAGAAACAACCTGTGTCATAGATATAGAGATGTAGCAGAGCTGAACTTGTCACTCACCACAACCCACATATCACGTACATGGGAATGAGAGTGGCACAGGTTATAGATCCTTCTCTAGTTTATCATTCTATTACTCTATAATCTCAGGTCTATCTACAGTATATTCTATCTATCGATCTATCTATCTATCTATCTCCTATCTATCTATATATATATCTATCTCTCTCATATCTATCTATCTCGTATCTATCTATCTATCTCTCTCATATCTATCTATCTCGTAGCTATCTATCTATCTATCTATCTATCTATCTCATATCTATCTATCTATCTATCTATCGCATATCTGTCTATCAATCTGTCGAAAATCAGACTGTAACCAGCGCCTCATAGACCTCAATAGAAAATCCAACTGTAACCAGTGTCCCATAGACCGCAATAGAGAATCAGACTGTAACCAGCGCCCCATAGACCTCAATAGAAAATCCGACTGTAACCAGCGCCCCATAGACCGCAATAGAAAATCTGACTGTGACAAGCGCCCCATAGACCGCAATAGAAAATCTGACTGTAACAAGTGCCCCATAGACCTCAATGGAAAATCTGGCTGTAACCAGTGCCCCACAGACCACAATATAAAATTCGACTGTAACCAGTGCCCCATAGACCGCAATAGAAAATCCAACTGAAACCAGTGTCCCATAGACCGCAATAGAAAATCCAACTGTAACCAGAGCCCCATAGACCTGAATAGAAAATCCCACTGTAACCAGCGCCCCATAGACCGCAATAGAAAATACGACTGTAACCAGTGCCCCATAGACCGCAATAGAAAATCCGACAGTAACCAGCGCCCCATAGACCGCAATAGAAAATCCGACTGTAACCAGCGCCCCATAGACCACAGCAGAAAATCCAAGCTGGATTCTACATGGCACGGATTTTCTACTGTCGGATTTCTAAACCACCGGATTCCATTGGAATATAGAGCATGTTCTATCTTCTGACTGATTCCTGTGCACCTCTATGTACTGGGACGGCCGAAATCTGAAAACCGTTCGCTTTTTTTGTGCAAACCCGCAGCAAAAACCTTGGTACGGCGACGTTAAAATTCTGTCGGATTTCCTTGTAGTCATTAGCTTAAAGTTGAAGCTTACATAAATAATAGGTAGGGGGCACCACATATTTAATGGCAACAACCTTGGCTTCCTGTTAGCACAGTTAAGTGCCTGTACTTTAAGCTCTGCCTATTGAGGTCCATATACATCCCATAAAAGTATGCAGACTGACCCCTAGTGCAGGTGACAGACAAAATGTATATGACCTCTGCTAAAGAAACAGAGCCCTACCTTATTATAGAAACACTCCGGCACAACTAATACAATGTAGGATGTCTCCGGCAAGGCAAGGGGGGTGGAGCTTGACACAGGGGTTCTCCCCATAATCTGCTTTCACTTCCTGTGTCATGCTCCACCCCCATACCCTGCACTAAAAATAACACAGTAAATCGCTTTTGCCTCGACTGTTCCTTTAAAGGAGTTTTGCCAAGTAAAATTGAAGTGGGAAACTTGCAAATTAAATAATAAACATTTTCACTATTGATCGTTATAAAAATTCTGCACCATTTTTGTTGTAGCTCCTCCCTTAGTGACCCATAGTGTACAGCTCATCTCCAGGGGATACGACCAGTGATGAAACCTCCTCAGTCCTGGCCGCACATGCTCAGACATCACTTCTCCTTTCAGGAAGCTACTGTCAGTCTCTCCCCTGCTTAGTAATCACACACACTCACTGTTGAGTGAGTGTTCAACCCCAGGTGCTGTCATTCTACTCCTTTCCTCTGTACTGCTTAGTAATCACACACACACTCACTGCTGAGTGAGTGTTCAACCCCAGTGGTGTCATTCTACTCCCGTCCTCTGTACTCCTTAGTAATCACACACACTCACTGCTGAGCAAGTGTTCAACCCCAGGTGCTGTCATTCTACTCCCGTCCTCTGTACTCCTTAGTAATCACACACACTCACTGCTGAGCGAGTGTTCAACCCCAGGTGCTGTCATTCTACTCCTGTCCTCTGTCCTCCTTAGTAATCACACACACTCACTGCTGACCGAGTGTTCAACCCCAGTTGCTGTCATTCTACTCCTGTCCTCTGTGCTCCTTAGTAATCACACACACTCACTGCTGAGCGAGTGTTCAACCCCAGGAGCTGTCATTCTACTCCTGTCCTCTGTACTCCTTAGTAATCACACACACTCACTGCTGAGCGAGTGCTCAACCCCAGGTGCTGTCATTCTAATCCCATCTTTTGTACTCCTTAGTAATCACACACTCACTGCAGAGCAAATGTTCTACCTCAGGTGCTGTCATTCTACTCCTGTCCTCTGTACTCCTTAGTAATCACACACACTCACTGCTGAGCGAGTGTTCAACCCCAGGTGCTGTCATTCTACTCCCGTCCTCTGTACTCCTTAGTAATCACACACACTCACTGCTGAGCGAGTGCTCAACCCCAGGTGCTGTCATTCTACTCCCGTCCTCTGTACTCCTTAGTAATCACACACACTGACTATTGAGTGAGTGCTCAACCCCAGGTGCTGTCATTCTACTCCTGTCCTCTGTGTTCCTTAGTAATTAGTCAAACAGTGCAAATAGATAGAAAAAAAAAAAGAAACCTCAATCAGGTATGTGCATTGAGACAAAAAAACAATATGCACATTTGGTTCCTGCAGGGATTTGAATCTAGGACCCCTATGCTGAAAGGCAGAAGTGCTAACCACTCAGCTACATTGTAGCTACACCCAGCTCTTTACATAAACAGGCCTTTGTTTGAGTAGAGTGAGCACACTGTGGGGAAAGGCATGGTGATGTCAAGCCTGCTGGGTCACATGATATGCAGTTCAAACAAATCATACACGCTCCTTATTGAACACACTGAAAGCTGAAGCAGGACAAACCAGGCATGAAATACCTTCATGGTTAAATCCTATTAAATATATTATGTGATATCTTAAATTGATGTTGAAAGCTTTGGATTTAAGGTAGTTTTTTTGTTTTGTTTTTCTATGTTTGAGACCAAAAAGGTGTTAAAATGACTGCAATAAAGAGCGAGCTAAGTGCAGAGGTTGGGAAGAGTCGGTGTCTTGGCAAATTGAGATAATAAAAAGTAATGAGGCATTTGAAGCCCACGTGGCGGCGTAACCCGTGTGGCCGAGCGCGGTTACAGAGGCGGCCATGTGCAATTAATTAGCAGAAGAATTTCAAGACTCTTTTAAGTGGTTTGCCCAACTTTTTTTTATTTTTTTTATAGATATGTCCATAAAACGGAACCTTGCCTCCATAAGCCACACATCAAGAATACCTTAAGATGAAGCAGTGCCGAGCTCGTCAAGGTAGCAGAGCAGAGTTGGCACAACCCTTCGGTGAGAAAGCATAGCCCTGGCTCTCCAGGGGACTCCCTGAGATACCAGACCTTGAAGACTTATCAACAAGGACAAACAGCTCATCGACAAACTGAGCTCTGCTGCATCTACAGCAGGGGTGTCAAACTGGCGGCCCTCCAGCTGTTGGGAAACTACAACTCCCATCATGCCCACTGTTATCGATTATACTAATGCATGATGGGAGTTGTAGTTTCCCAACAGCCGGAGGGCCGCAGTTTGACACCTGTGAGCTGCAGGTATTGAGATATGATGCCAAAAAACAACATCTAGGGCGACATGTATGAAAAGTGGCGCCGATGCACCAGTTCTAAATCGATGGAGAGGAGCGTAAAATGCGACGGTACGCATGAACCTGTCGTGTGTGGGTTCATAAATCTGCCGTGTGCTGCGCCTTGTGTAGCACAGCATATCTTTGGTGCAATCAAAAGTGCTGTGTTTGGCGCATAATGCAGCATTGCTACAGTCCCCAGTATCCAGTGATACATTGCTACAGTCCCCGGTATCCAGTGATACATTGCTACAGTCCCTACTATCCAGTGACACATTGCTACAGTCCCCAGTATCCAGTGATACATTGCTACAGTCCCCAGTATCCAGTGACACATTGCTACAGTCCCTACTATCCAGTGATACATTGCTACAGTCCCAAATATGCAGTGACACATTGCTACAGTCCCTGGTATCCAGTGACACATTGCTACAGTCCCAAATATGCAGTGACACATTGCTACAGTCCCTGGTATCCAGTGACACATTGCTACAGTCCCCAGTATCCAGTGACACATTGCTACAGTCCCTACTATCCAGTGATACATTGCTACAGTCCCCAGTATCCAGTGATACATTGCTACAGTCCCCAGTATCCAGTGACACATTGCTACAGTCCCCAGTATCCAGTGACACATTGCTACAGTCCCCTGGTATCCAGTGACACATTGCTACAGTCCCCAGTATCCAGTGACACATTGCTACAGTCCTCAGTATCCAGTGACACATTGCTACAGTCCCTACTATCCAGTGACACATTGCTACAGTCCCTGGTATCCAGTGATACATTGCTACAGTCCCTACTATCCAGTGACACATTGCTACAGTCCCCAGTATCCAGTGACACATTGCTACAGTCCCCAGTATCCAGTGACACATTGCTACAGTCCCTGGTATCCAGTGATACATTGCTACAGTCCCTACTATCCAGTGACACATTGCTACGTCCCAGTATCCAGTGACACATTGCTACAGTCCCCAGTATCCAGTGATACATTGCTACAGTCCTCAGTATCCAGTGACACATTGCTACAGTCCCCAGTATCCAGTGACACATTGCTACAGTCCCCAGTATCCAGTGACACATTGCTACAGTCCCCAGTATCCAGTGACACTGGGCTACAGTCCCTGGTATCCAGTGACACATTGCTACAGTCCCTACTATCCAGTGACACATTGCTACAGTCCCAGGTATCCAGTGAGACATTGCTACAGTCCCAACTATCCAGTGACACATTGCTACAGTCCCAAGTATCCAGTGATACATTGCTACAGTCCCCGGTATCCAGTGATACATTGCTACAGTCCCTACTATCCAGTGACACATTGCTACAGTCCCTACTATCCAGTGATACATTGCTACAGTCCCTAGTATCCAGTGACACATTGCTACAGTCCCCGGTATCCAGTGACACATTGCTACAGTCCCCAGTATCCAGTGACACATTGCTACAGTCCCAAGTATCCAGTGACACATTGCTACAGTCCCTGGTATCCAGTGAAACATTGCTACAGTCCCCGGTATCCAGTGATACATTGCTACAGTCCCCAGTATCCAGTGACACATTGCTACAGTCCCCGGTATCCAGTGATACATTGCTACAGTCCCTCTAACAGTGACACATTGCTACAGTCCCTACTATCCAGTGATACATTGCTACAGTCCCTGGTATCCAGTGATACATTGCTACAGTCCCTACTATCAAGTGATACATTGCTACAGTCCCTACTATCCAGTGATACATTGCTACAGTCCCCAGTATCCAGTGACACATTGCTACAGTCCCTACTATCCAGTGATACATTGCTACAGTCCCTACTATCCAGTGATACATTGCTACCGTCCCTACTATCCAGTGACACATTGCTACAGTCCCCAGTATCCAGTGACACATTGCTACAGTCCCTGGTATCCAGTGATACATTGCTACAGTCCCTGGTATCCAGTGATTAAAGGGGTTGTCTCACTACAAGGATTGCTTCTTTTTATGTTAATCTTGCAAAAATCTTGCAAAAACAAGTCACTTTGCAATATGTGTCCATTACCAGTGTCCTACCTATTCCTAGATATCCCCTCTTGTATGGGCTGCATCAGCTCCTCAGGTCCCTATAGCCACATACCTGTTTGATCTTTCGTAATAGGCTGCCAGCACTGGTTGCTATAGCTACAGACCTGTTTGATCTATCCTGATAAGCTGCCAGCACTGGTTGCTATAGCTACAGACCTGTTTGATCTCTCCTGATAGGCTGCCAGGGCTGGTTGCTATAGCTACAGACCTGTGTAATCTCTCCTGATAGGCGGCCAGCACTGGTGGCTAGAGCTACAGACCTGCTTGATTTCTCCTGATAGGCTGCCAGGGCTGGTTGCTATAGCTACAGACCTGTTCTATCTCTCCTGATAGGCTGTCAGCACTGGTTGCTATAGCTACAGACCTGTCTTCTACTGCAGCCTAGTAGAAGCCAGTAAACACATCCCTGAATTCAAAATGAAACCAAGAAAACAGGACTGAGGTGAGAGGATTCAATGCAGTGAGACGACCCCTTTAAGTGCTTCAGTCTCAGGTGTCTAGTAATTTCTAGTATCTAAAAAACGTACAAATCAAAGAGGTACATCAGCAGGAAAGCTGCCCTCTGGAGTGATTGGGTAACAAACAAGGTTCATGCCTATGATGTCCAGTTGTTTAGTGCTTAGGTCCCTCATGCAGAATGATGAATTGCTATAGTCCCTGGTCTACAGTGATTTAGTGCTTCGGTCCCGGGTGTCTTATGGTTCAGTGAATAAGTCCATGATGACCGGTTGTTTAATGCTACAGTCCTTAGTATCCAGTTTTTAGTGCTCTTACCCTTATGCAAGTACAAAAACATGGCAGCCAATAATAGGGGATCGAGCTACAGCTAGGCGAGTTTCTTTATCACAGCGCACCGTGTGGTCGGGCACAGTACTGCAGTAAACTCATATCAATTAGTTTCCATGTACAACATTGACTTGATACCATAAGTAAGGGGTGTCAAACTGCGGCCCTCCAGCTGTTGGGAAACTACAACTCCCATCATGCATTTGTATTATCTATAACAGTGGGCATGATGGGAGTTGCAGTTTCCCAACAGCTGGAGGGCTGCAGTTTGACACCCCTGCCATAAGTTAACGCTGCTGTCACATTGACACCGTTATATTATAAGAAGAGTTCGGCAAATAATTAAAAATCTGGGGCAACCTCCAGTGGAAACATAAGCAGTAACGTAGTAACAATGGCCGGATCCGATCCATAGAAGACAATGGGTTCCAGGCTCAGCAGGCAGCCTTGTGTTGGACTGAGTTTACTCTGGCTACGAAAGCAGAAGTTTATTGAGTAAGAAAAGCTTATATTGTTCGCCTCCTCGTATCCCCTGCAGTTCATCGCCTTGTCAGTCACACCGCAGAGCGTGAAATCGTTGCTGCGCTTGTGCCAGGGAGATCCAGAGCTCCCGAAAGAGCAACACTTCCCATGGTAAACAGCGCTCATCCCCGGGGCTCGCAGCACAAGGCGCCTATTGTGCAGAGCTCGCCGCATTGACTTTGCTTCAAAACAAGATAAAGGAATCTAATGAAATAAAGCTGCAGACGCTGGAATGAACTGTCTGTACATAGCCCTGTCACTGGGCAGGAACTCGGAGGACTCTGCGGCAGCAGGCAACCCTCCAACGCCTCCGCCATCTGTCAATTTGGTTTTGCTGGTCAGCTGTAATCTGAAGGTGCTTCAGCCAGGAACTAATAGGCACTTTAGCCGAAAATGTCCATATTATTGCATAGTTACATAGTTAGTACGGTTGAAAGAAGACACGTGTCCATCAAGTTCAACCAAGGGTGGGGGAAATGTGGGTGAAGGGAGCAAGACAAGAATTTCAAGCCCAACCTCCTCACTGGTTAATGCCCTGGAACCCACAAGGCAAGAACCAATCTGCTCCAGGGGAGACCCCATCTCTGACCCCAGAGCCTCTACTAGCCCGGATCCAGAATTTTACATAGCTACATACACATTAATATTCTTTAGTTCCAGGTAGGTATCTAAGCCTTTCTTGAAACCCTCACCTGTTCCTGCTGTGACCAGCTCCTCAGGCGGCTATTACACAGATTCACAGCTCTTACAGTGAAGAACGCTCTTCTCCTCTGGAGATTGAATCCTTTTTTTCTCCAGATGAAGGGAATGTCCCCTTGTCTTTTGAGGGAGCTTTACATGAAATTATTTTTCCCCATACTTTTTGTAGGGACAATTTATATAAATTAATCATGTCCCCCCGAAGCCGTCTTTTCTCAAGACTAAAGAAGTTCAATTCTACTGACCTCTCCTCATAACTAAGATGCTCCATTTCTCTTACTCATTGGAAATATTTTAAAATGCCACAAGTAAAGGCACTCTTACGCGTTTAAGACCTAGATCCGGTCCTCAGCTTGCATTCTAATGCTTACGCGTTTCAGACCTAGATCCGGTCCTAAGCTTGCATTCTAATGCTTACGCGTTTCAGACCTAGATCCGGTCCTCAGCTTGCATTCTAATGCTTACGCGTTTCAGACCTAGATCCGGTCCTAAGCTTGCATTCTAATGCTTACACGTTTCAGACCTACATCTAGTCCTAAGCTTGCATTCTTATGCTTACACGATTCAGACCTAGATCCGATCCTAAGCTTGCATTCTTATGCTTACGCGTTTCAGACCTAGATCCGGTCCTAAGCTTGCATTCTTATGCTTACGCGTTTCAGACCTATATCTGGTCCTAAGCTTTCACTCTTATGCTTACACGTTTCAGACCTAGATGCGGTCCTAAGCTTGCATTCTTATACTTACGCGTTTCAGACTAGATCCGGTCCTCAGCTTGCATTCTTATGCTTACACGTTTCAGACCTAGATTCGGTCCTAAGCTTGCATTCTTATGCTTACGCGTTTCAGACCTAGATCCGGTCCTAAGCTTGCATTCTTATACTTACGCGTTTCAGACCTATATCTGGTCCTAAGCTTTCATTCTTATGCTTACGCGTTTCAGACCTAGATCCGGTCCTAAGCTTGCATTCTTATGCTTACACGTTTCAGACCTAGATGCGGTCCTAATCTTGCATTCTTATGCTTACACGTTTCAGATCTAGATTCAGTCCTAAGCTTGCATTCTTATACTTACGCGTTTCAGACCTAGATCCGGTCCTAAGCTTGCATTCTTATACTTACGCGTTTCAGACCTAGATCCAGTCCTAAGCTTGCATTCTTATGCTTACACGTTTCAGACCTAGATGCGGTCCTAATCTTGCATTCTTATACTTACGCGTTTCAGACCTAGATCCGGTCTTCAGCTTGCATTCTTATACTTACGCGTTTCAGACCTAGATCCGGTCTTCAGCTTGCATTCTTATACTTACGCGTTTCAGACCTAGATCCGGTCCTAAGCTTGCATTCTTATGCTTACACGTTTCAGACCTAGATGCGGTCCTAATCTTGCATTCTTGTACTTACGCGTTTCAGACCTAGATCCGGTCCTAAGCTTGCATTCTTATACTTACGCGTTTCAGACCTAGATCCGGTCCTAAGCTTGCATTCTTATGCTTACACGTTTCAGACCTACATCCGGTCCTAAGCTTGCATTCTTATGCTTACACGTTTCAGACCTAGATCCAGTCTTCAGCTTGCATTCTTATGCTTACACGTTTCAGACCTAGATCTGGTCCTCAGCTTGCATTCTTATACTTACGCGTTTCAGACCTAGATCCGGTCCTAAGCTTGCATTCTTATGCTTACGCGTTTCAGACCTAGATCCGGTCCTCAGCTTGCATTCTTATACTTACGCGTTTCAGACCTAGATCCGGTCCTAAGCTTGCATTCTTATACTTACGCGTTTCAGACCTAGATCCGGTCCTAAGCTTGCATTCTTATACTTACGCGTTTCAGACCTAGATCCGGTCCTAAGCTTGCATTCTTATGCTTACACGTTTCAGACCTACATCCGGTCCTAAGCTTGCATTCTTATGCTTACACGTTTCAGACCTAGATCCGGTCCTAAGCTTGCATTCTTATGCTTACATTTTTCAGACCTAGATCCGGTCCTAAGCTTGCATTCTTATGCTTACACGTTTCAGACCTAGATGCGGCCCTAATCTTGCATTCTTGTACTTACGCGTTTCAGACCTAGATCCGGTCCTCAGCTTGCATTCTTATACTTACGCGTGTCCGACCTAGATCCGGTCCTAAGCTTGCATTCTTATACTTACGCGTTTCAGACCTAGATCCGGTCCTAAGCTTGCATTCTTATGCTTACACGTTTCAGACCTACATCCGGTCCTAAGCTTGCATTCTTATATTACGCGTTTCAGACCTAGATCCGGTCCTAAGCTTGCATTCTTATGCTTACATGTTTCAGACCTAGATCCGGTCCTAAGCTTGCATTCTTATGCTTACACGTTTCAGACCTAGATGCGGTCCTAATCTTGCATTCTTGTACTTACGCGTTTCAGACCTAGATCCGGTCCTCAGCTTGCATTCTTATCCTTACTCGTTTCAGACCTAGATCCGGTCCTAAGCTTGCATTCTTATGCTTACACGTTTCAGACCTAGATCCGATCCTCAGCTTGCATTCTTATACTTACGCGTTTCAGACCTAGATCCGGTCCTAAGCTTGCATTCTTATGCTTACACGTTTCAGACCTAGATGCGGTCCTAATCTTGCATTCTTGTACTTACGCGTTTCAGACCTAGATCCGGTCCTAAGCTTGCATTCTTATGCTTACATGTTTCAGACCTAGATCCGGTCCTAAGCTTGCATTCTTATGCTTACACGTTTCAGACCTAGATGCGGTCCTAATCTTGCATTCTTATACTTACGCGTTTCAGACCTAGATCCGGTCTTCAGCTTGCATTCTTATGCTTACACGTTTCAGACCTAGATGCGGTCCTAAGCTTGCATTCTTATACTTACGCGTTTCAGACCTAGATCTGGTCATCAGCTTGCATTCTTATACTTACGCGTTTCAGACCTAGATCCGGTCCTAAACTTGCATTCTTATGCTTACACGTTTCAGACCTACATCCGGTCCTAAGCTTGCATTCTTATGCTTACACGTTTCAGACCTAGATCCAGTCTTCAGCTTGCATTCTTATGCTTACACGTTTCAGACCTAGATCCGATCCTCAGCTTGCATTCTTATACTTACGCGTTTCAGACCTAGATCCGGTCCTAAGCTTGCATTCTTATGCTTACACGTTTCAGACCTAGATGCGGTCCTAAGCTTGCATTCTTGTACTTACGCGTTTCAGACCTAGATCCGGTCCTAAGCTTGCATTCTTATGCTTACATGTTTCAGACCTAGATCCGGTCCTAAGCTTGCATTCTTATGCTTACACGTTTCAGACCTAGATGCGGTCCTAAGCTTGCATTCTTATACTTACGCGTTTCAGACCTAGATCTGGTCATCAGCTTGCATTCTTATACTTACGTGTTTCAGACCTAGATCCGGTCCTAAGCTTGCATTCTTATACTTACGCGTTTCAGACCTAGTCCGGTCCTAATCTTGCATTCTTATACTCACGCATTTCAGACCTAGATCCGGTCCTAAGCTTGCATTCTTGTGCTTACGCGTTTCAGTCCTGAGCTTGCATTCTTATGCCTCAAAATGGAGAAAAAGAAAAAAAGAAAAAAGAAAAAAATGGACCCGGCGCACGTGCAGGTGTAGGTAAAAAAGCCAAGTCTAAAGGCTTTTCATTAAAAGATTTTATTCGTAAAAATGTCTCGGCATTACCGTGACAAAATTAAAAACAATAGAACTTTAAAAAGACTTTACGCGTTTCGCGCGTTGTACCCGCACTTCATCAGAAGTCCTTCACTTCTGATGAAGCGCGGTACACTCGCGAAACGCGTAAAGTCTTTTTAAAGTTCCTATTGTTTTTAATTTTGTCACGGTATGCCGAGACATTTTTAAGAATAAAATCTTTTAATGAAAAGCCTTTAGACTTGGCTTTTTTACCTACACCTGCACGTGCGCCGGGTCCATTTTTTTCTTTTTCTCCATTTTTGTGGCTTATTCTCCTACCGGTTATCCGAGAGAGCACAGAGACCATCGCTGCCGTAGTAAGGGCTACGGGTATAAATAGCCTGCAAGTGTTACGAGTGTTGTGCCTCTACATTAAAAGCGCAACACTAGAAGGTGAGAATATTTCTATATTTCTTCTCTTTTCAGTTACAATAAACGCTATTGTGCGCCCCTTTCTTTTTTCCTTTTTGCATTCTTATGCTTAACATAATCTGCATGTGGCTTGGCTTGGGATAGACTCAAGGATTCTTGACCTTAAAGTAGTAGTGGATTTATATCTCAGAAGGCTATAGTCATAGATTGGCTGGTGCATTAGACTCCGCCCACCATATAGGCCACAATTTAAAGGATCACTCTAGTTTTTCTTTCCCGTTAGTCCATTAGAAATTACTTCTAGATTCACAGTAGTGCCAGTAATTTTTCTCACCTGCAGCTGAATACAGGATGTCTCACTGCTGCGTTGCTGAAACACACAGCATAGTGGTGTGGAAGAAGATAGTGGAAGTAGATTTCTCTATGTATTTCTATGGGAAGTTCACAGTCAGTCTTATAGGAATGTATAGAGAGACGTCCTATCAGCATCAGAAGCAGTGTCTATCAGCCAATCAGAGAGCAGAGTGCATCAGCCAGAAATCCTGTATTCAGCTGCAGGTAAGCAAAGTTACTGGCTCTACAGGGGACCTAAAAGCAATTTCTTATAAACTAGGTGAAAATAAAATGTCCTTTGTGCCAGAGGTGTAATTTAGGCATCAGTGTGTAATCTACCATACTGGTGTCTTCTTATGTGGCAGAAGGGCTATCGAGCTACCTCTACACCCCCCAAAAGCTATGCCCCTGCCTTATATGGGTTTTACCATGAAAACATTTCATGCCTGGTTTGTTCTGCATCAGCTTTCACTGTGTTCAAAAGGGGGCATGTGTGATTTGATGAGCTGCATATCATGTGACCCAGTAGGCTTGACGTCACCATGCCTTTCCCCACAGTGTACTCATTCTAGTCACACAAATGTCTGTTTATGGAAAGAGGTGTAAGTAGCAGCAATGTAGCTGAGTGGTTAGCATTTCTGCCTTTCAGCATAGGGATCCTAGGTTTAAATTCCTGAAGGCACCAAAGATATGGAATTTTTTTCTCAATGCACATACCTCATTGAGGTTTCTTTTTTATTTATTTGCTCTGTTTGACTAATTACTAAGGAGCACAGAGGACGGGAGTAGAATGACAGCACCTGGGGTTTGAACACTCGCTCAGCAGTGAGTGTGTGTGATTACTAAGGAGTACAGAGGACAGGAGTAGAATGACAGCACCTGGGGTTGAACACTCGCTCAGCAGTGAGTGTGTGTGATTACTAAGGAGTACAGAGGACAGGAGTAGAATGACAGCACCTGGGGTTGAGCACTCGCTCAGCAGTGCGTGGGTGTGATTACTACAGAGGACAGGAGTAGAATGACAGCACCTGGGGTTGAGCACTCGCTCAGATGTGAGTGTGTGTGATTACTAAGGAGCACAGAGGACAGGAGTAGAATGACAGCACCTGGGGTTGAACACTCGCTCAGCAGTGAGTGTGTGTGATTACTAAGGAGTACAGAGGACAGGAGTAGAATGACAGCACCTGGGGTTAAACATTCGCTCAGCAGTGAGTGTGTGTGATTACTAAAGAGTATAGAGGACAGGAGTAGAATGACAGCACCTGAGGTTGAACACTCGCTCAGCAGTCAGTGTGTGTGATAACTAAGGCGTACAGAGGACAGAAGTAGAATGACAGCACCTTGTGTTTATCACTCTATCAGCAGTGAGTGTGTGTGATTACTACGGAGTGCATAGGAGGGGAGTAGAATGACAGCACCTGGGGTTGATCTCTCGCTCAGCAGTGAGTGTGTGTGATTACTAAGGAGTACAGAGGATGAGAGTAGAATGACAGCACCTGGGGTTGAACACTCGCTCAGCAGTGAGTGTGTGTGATTACTAAAGAGTACAGAGGACAGGAGTAGAATGACAGCACCTGGGGTTGAACACTCACCCATCAGTGAGTATGTGTGATTACTAGGCAGGAAATAGACTGAGAGTAGCTGCGTGAGAGGAGAGGTGACGTCTGAGCATGTGTGTCCATGACTGAGGAGCTCTCCTCACTGGTCATATTCCCTGGAGATGAGCTGTACACTATGGGTCACTAAGGGAGCAGCTAAAACAGAAATGGTGCCGAATTTTTAATAAATGATGAATGGTGAAAACGTTTATCATTTAACTTGCGACCTTCCCACATCAATTTTATTTGGTAGTAAAACCCCTTTAAGCAATGTAAAGGCTTTAACCCCTTGCTGACATTTAACGTACAATTAGGTCATAATGTTGGTAAGGGTGTATGGAGCAGGTCACTCATTGAGTCTGCTCCAAACGTGCCAGGTTAATGGCTGATCATTACAGCCAGGACCCGTCGCTATCAGCCAGGATTAGAAACTGCTCAGATCCCAGCATTTAGGGGCCCCCGGGGGACGGCTTTTCTCTGCGATTAGCCCTCCCTCCTTCCATCATCATGTTCATATTCCGCCTGAAAATTAGGTGGAAGTATGAACATGTTCAATGTTTTTCGGACCGCGGGCAGTGTAAAAAACTGCCTGGCAGAAAACCTGTGCAGTGGGGACATGGCCTTATCCTGCAGTCAGTGTGACGCCAGCTGCATGCCAACAATTGTATCATGTATCTATCTCTCTCTTTATCTAGAAACAGAAAAAAAGTTGTGCAGGCAACATGTAGCAAATCAAGAGGCAAGTGAAAACTATATCAAGACCAGCAATCATATGCTCCATATATACCAAGGAAAATTGAAGCACTCCAGAGTTTTCCATCAAGCACAAGCACGGAATTTACTCTGCAGTGCTGCAATTTTCTTTGGGCTGTCTGTCTATCTATCTATCTATCTATCTATCTATCTATCTATCTCATATCTATCTCATATCTATCTCATATCTATCTCATATCTATCTCATATCTATCTCATATCTATCTATCTATCTCATATCTATCTATCTATCTATCTATCTCATATCTATCTATCTATCTCATATCTATCTCATATCTATCTATCTATCTCATATCTATCTATCTATCTATCTCATATCTATCTCATATCTATCTCATCTATCTATCTCATATCTATCTCATATCTATCTCCAATCTATCTCATATCTATCTCATATCTATCTCATATCTATCTATCTATCTATCTATCTATCTATCTATCCCATATCTATCTATCTATCTATCTATCTACCCCTCCATCTAATTATCTATCTATCTATCGATCTCATATCTATATATCTAATATCTATCTATCTATCCCATATCTATCTATCTCACTTCTATTATCTATCTACAGTATCTATCTATCTATCTATCTATCTATCTATCTATCTATCCGTATCTATCTTTACAGTTTACTATCTACAGTACTACTATTATTAGCTATCTCATTTTATCTAACTATCTATCTACTATCTATCTATTCTATCTATCCTTTATCTCAATCATCTATCTATCCCATTTATTATCCCATATCTATCTATCCCAATCTACCCATCTATCTATTATCTTTCTATCTATTACCCTTCAACTACCCATATCTATCTATCCCATTTCTATCTATCTATCTTTCTATCTATCGCTCTTATCCATACATTTCATATACATCTAATATTTATCTATAGTATCCACTTATCTATCTATATTCAGCACCTTTCTATCCTTATTCTTTCTTTATGGCCTATGTATTATTTTTCCCCCCCCTTGCAGTTTGCCCCCCGCCCATCTGTGTAATGTTTGTGTTTGGCATAACCCCCCCAATACAGCGAATTTGCATCACAATATCAATTTCATTTTGCTCCGTTCCTTATTTTAAAAGCATCCTGTGTGTGTGTTTTTTCAAGAAATTGTCGGAAAATAATTCCCTAAAACAGACCCACACATCCCAAGCAAACTCGGAATTTATTCCACATACGTCTCCAAACAATTGCTTCCCCCCTTTTATACCCCTTGCATTCTATGACATTCTAAATTTCTTCAAAACTCCATCTTAAAAAAACCATATCCCCTAATGGTAAGCGCGGAAACCTAAGCAACGATGGGGAGATCAACTATTTTAAAGAGTGCAAGATTTCTGGAGCGGATCTGTGTAGTGGAAACCGAGAGCAGACGATAGCCGAGGCTCAGCGAGCATAAACCTGCCATAAATAGGGGGATAGAAACGGGTCAAAGCAAGCCAAGCACTGCAGGAAAAACACACTCCACTAATGCGCCCTGGAAGGGGGGTAACCGGGAAGGGGAAAAAAAACAGGGCGGGGGGAATAAAAAGAAAAAAAACAATGAAAAAAATTTAAAAAGAGGGTTTTTGGAATCTCTTTACTTTGTATCTGATAAAAAAAAATTTGTAAAAGTTTTCCTACCCCGCATACGTCTGCCAGGTGGGGGATATCTGTGGTTAGAAAGCCGTATTTTTGAAGCAGAAGGAAGACAAAACATCGGACAGTTTCCAATATGGCTGCCTTGGGTCTATAAAGATAGAAGAAAATATAGGTTATAAAAAAATTTTAAATTTTCATACAAAAAAAATTTTTATTTATATTTATTATTATTTTTAGGTTCAAATTTTTAAATTATATTATTCCTATATACTGAGTATAAGCGACCCGAGATATAAGCCAGGCACCGCTTTTACAAAAAAAGGGAAAACTTATTGGCTCGGTATAAGCCCAGGGTGGAAAATGCAGCGGTACTGGCAAGTTTCAAAAATGAAAAAGGAACCCAAAAAAATTACATAGGGAGTTTAATTCCCCCCTAGGGAGGTAGGGCACCCATAGAATTTTTAGGCAGGTATTGTCCCCCCCCTAGGCGGGTTGGCAGGGATATGTCTCCCTAAGGTATATGTCACCCTAACAGGTTTTTTGGCAGGGATAGGTCCCCCATAGGCAGGTTTAGGCAGGTATATGTCCCCATAGGCAGGTTTAGGCAGGTTAGTCCCCCATAGGCAGGAAAGGGGAGTATATGTCCCCATAGGCAGGTATTGTCCCCATAGGGAGATATAGGCAGTTTAATGTCCCCCATAGGGGTAATGCCCCCCTGGCGGTATAGGTTAAAATTTATGTCCCCTTTTGGCCGTATGGGGAGGTAATGTCCCCCCCAGGCAGTGTGGAGTTTAAGCCCCCATAGGCGGTATACGTATTCCCCCATAGGCAGGGTTTGGCAGTTTAAAGACCCTAGGAAGGTATATGTTTCCCCTAGGGAGGGATAGGGCAGGTATATATCTCCCAAGGGAAAATATAGGAAGGGAAATGTCTCCTATAGGGGAAAACAGGTAAATTTTTCCCCCCTGCAGATTAGGCGTTTAATGTTCCCCCAAACATAGGCAGGTAACTATAGTGCCCCATTGGGAGGTATAGGCAGTTTAAAATTCCCCTAGGCAGGGGGATATTTTCTATAGCAGGTATAGGCATGTATATGTCTCCCATAGGGAGTTTAGGGAGGGTTTTATTTCCCAAATTAGGCGGTTAGGGGATTTAATGTCCCCCATAGGGGGGTATAGGCAGGGATAGTCCCCCTAGGAGGTATAAGCATTTAAAAGTCTCCATAGGGGCCCATAGGGATTTTAAAGTCCCCTATAGGCAGGGATGGCAGTTTAATTACCCCCTGGCGGGGATATGTACCCCATAGCAGGTATAGGCAGGGTTTGAAAAAAATAAAATAAAATACAAGTACTCACCTCTCTCCCCCGCTGCTCCGAGGCGATCCGTCTTATGGCACAGGCAGCGTGATGTCATCAGGCCACGCAGGCGCTCCCTGCTCACTATATATTATTTCATTTTCTATATATCATAATATTTTATATTATTGACATATTATATTTTATTTTAATTATATTATTAGATAGTATTTACATTATATTATTAGATAGTATTTACATTATATTATTGGATATTATTTATTTTATATTATTGGATGTCATTTAAATAATATTCTTTTATGCTTTGGGTCAATAAAGATATAAGAAAATATATGTAATAAAATGTTTTATATTATATACAATAATACTTTTATTTTATTGATGTTATAATTATATTATTTTATATTACCGATATAATGTATTATTTAGTTTATTAATATTATATTATCATAATGTTACATTTTACGGGGTCAGTAAGGACTGACACTGTGGACATTGGGTAGTTGTGGATCCTCTGGACCACCGTGAGCGAAGATGGTATAGGTGGAGTCTAAGGGGTCCCTGGTGTTCAGCGGACTTGACGTGGCTACTCGTGGTGACAGTCGAAGTGCAGGACGAAGGACAATGAGTACAGGCAGAGGTGACGGGTCACAGGTAGCCGTATACAGGTAGGCAGAGTCCCGGACAAGGTAGCAGAGTAGCATAATGACAGGTAACTGCATAAGCGAGGTATCAGGAACATAGGTAGCAGGAACAGCAACCTGGACACAACGGGGTTAGACACTGGAAGGCAGGTAGCTAATAGGCATGACGGCAGGTAACAGCAGAAGCAAGGTAGCAGGACAGCAGTAAGCGACAGCAGGTCAGGAGCTCAGGTGGACAGTCATGAACTAACACTGGAGCTGAGACAGGTATCAGACGGGCATGACAGCAGATAACAGCAGACACATGGATATCAGAACAGTAGAAGGCGGCAGCCGGTCAGACGCTCAGGGACACATTAATGGCAAAGCCACATTTCCCAAGTGTAAAAATCCTGTTCGTTTCTTTGGCCTCCCTTACGTTCTCTGCCTGCCCTCTGGCTGGATACTCAATGTGCTCAAAAAACACCACCATTGTGGGCCCTGTTCACAGATCAATAGCTGGACTAAACTGAGCCCAGGAGCAGGCATCTAGTCTTATATGCTCCGGGGAAAACACGACAGGTGCATCCGATCGTTTGGAATAACAACTCAAGCTCCCCTGCAAGGGAACAATTAAATGATACAGACTGCACATTAGCTTGGTACCTGTTCACACCAGTATGCAGAAAAACCACAGTATAATGTCGTGTTTTCCCAGGAGCATATAAGGCTAGATGCCTGCTCCTGGGCTCAGTATAGTCCAGCTATTGAGCTGTGAACAGGGCCCACAATGGTGGTGTTTTTTGAGTAAGTAATGTCCCCTTTTTTGTGTGTTTTTTTGTAAATTGTCAGTGTAGGGACTCGTAAGACATGAGGACCGTTGAGGCCGGTTGCGAGCTTGCGTATTTGGGGGCCCCGGTACCAACCAATACCTCATACAGTATTTAATATTCTTCCAGTATGACATTTTTTATCTGCCCAACAGTGCTGGGGAGCTAAGTGTGACTACTATTTAAAAATTTTTGCTGTGGCTTTTGGGCCCTGAGGGCGGGGGCAGCCCCCCCTAATTTTTTAGAAATGGGGGGCACAAAAGGGCTGTAAGCTGGAGGGGTGCACCACAGGGTTTTTGCACCCCTTAAATTTTTTTGCTTTTTTTCTATATGCAATTGTAATACGGCGGCCCCCCCCCCCTGCCCTGAGGTTTTGGGCGAGGGGTTGTTTAAGGGGTTTTTTTCCCCATTTTTCATGAATTTCTCCATCCCATTTTTACTGTGGTTTTTTGAAAACGGTGTAAAACCGGGCCCCCCCAAAAGTAATGTGCAGTCTTTTATAAATTTAATTTTTCCCTTAGCAGGGGGGAACTATGAGTTTTTTTTAGTTTTGGGAAATTGAAACCTGTTTTTTCCCAGAAGCATATAAAGGCCCTTTATAAACTGCCCCTGGGCTCATTTTTAAGTCCAGCTATTGAGTTTGGTGAACAGGGCCCACAAGGGTGGTGTTTTTTGAGTAAGTAATCCCCCCCTTTTTTTTGTGTGTTTTTTTTGGGATACTCAATGTGCCCATAAAAGGTTGTCTGCGTGTTATTTGTTAAATTGTTTTATCCTATAATTGCGAATTACACTCCAACCTCATTCTTATTGGTGGTCAGTGCACAAATCCAGCTAATATCAGCGGGTTCACTTGCTTTTTTAATTTTGCAACTGTATCTGCCAAAGACTCAACCCCCAACCCCTGTGTGGTCGGTGTGGGCCACACTGTCCTGAACAAAAAATTTTTGGGTTGCACTGTTAACCCAAAGAAACCTTGTTTTCCCTGCGCTGAATTACGGGGATTCTGGCGTTTGCAACAGTTTTCGTTACGTAAACATGACCTCTATTTCTGATTGGCTGATAGACACCCCGTTCTAAAGCTGGGGGAAGTTTTTTCTTTTGTCCTGAAAACTGATTTTTAAAAACCTCCCATAGGAATGCTTTTAGGAGATTCACCTCCGGGTTTAAACAAAACCCAAACACTGGGGGTTTTTCCAAGCACCCTCAGAGTGCGGGGTCACAGACCCAGTAAACCCGCAGTGAGGGAACCCCAAATTTCAGCTGAGGTCACAGGGACCAAGTGGCAGCAGTGAGGAACCTTTTATTCAAGCTGCAGGTCACTGCCCCAATGGCGCAGTGGGGAACCCCTGTATTAAGCTGAGGTCACATGCCCCAGTGGGGCAGCAGTGAGGAATCCTGTTTTTTTCAGTGCAGGTCAAATAAATCCGGGGCAGCAGGGGGAAAACCCTGTATTAAAAAGGGCGGGTCGCATAACCCTGGCAGCATTTGGAACATCCGGTTTTCCCAGCGGGCGGGGGTCCCCCTTTGACCAGGGGGGCCAGCAGTGAGAAATCCTGTTTTCCCGTTGCGGGTTTCACATGACCCAGGGGCGGGCAGTGAGGAACCCTTTTATTAAGCGGGAAAGGCCCGCAGGGACCCGTGGCAGCCGGTGAAAAACCCCTGTTTCAGCTGAAAGGTCCCCATGATCCGGGGGCACCCAATGGGGAAATCCTTTTATTCGGGCCTGCAGGTCACTTGATCCAGGGGCAGAAAGGGGAGAAATCCTGTTTTCAGCTGCAGTTCCCCATGATCCAGGGGAAAGCATTTGAGAAACCCTTATTCGGCTGAAGGTGAGCAAAATTTACTCCACTCCCCTGTGCCCCTAGAAGAAATTTTTCCTAATGGTCAAAAAGGAGAGGGAGGGGGAAAAGGGTGGGGGAAAGTGACGTTGAAGACAGGGGTTTTGCAACTCGGCTTTTCCAGCTGGGGGGAAACTAAAAATTCCCATCTGCATTTGTAAAAATCTATATCGGGTGGGCATTATGGGAGTTTTTAAATTTTTTCCCAACACTGGAGAGGCGCCCGTTCGGACCCCCTGTTTAACCCGTTAAGCCAAAGGGCCTAAAAAATTTGTAAATGATCAAAACATTTTTTTTAATTTTTTTTGCCCCCTTGCGTTTAAAACATTTGAAAACCTTTTTATTTTTTCAATGACGAAGTTGGATGAGGCCTCTTTTTAATTCGGAGACAAGTTTTCCTTTAGGGGGGAATTTATTTAAGTTCACCAAATTAAATAATTTTGCAAAATTTTTTTTTCAAATTTAAAAAATTTTTTTTTTTTTTTTTTTTATTTTTTTTTTTTACCCCAAATTCATATTTCACACTTAACTTGTTAAAAAAATTCTACAGGTTATTACAGTCGTGTGGATCCCCTTTTAATATGTGAAAGGGTTTTTTTTTTTTTGAGTTTTTGAATTTGTACGCACAATTATTTTTAATTAAATATTTATTTTTATTTTATAATTAATTTTTTTCATTATTATTTTTATTTTATTTTATTTTTTTTTTAAAATTTTTTATTTTTTTACTTTTTTTTTTTTTAAACCCATGGGAAAGGGGGAAAATTTTAAATTTTTTTTTTTTTTTAAAACCCTTTGTAATGTATTAGCATATTATATAGCAAAAAACATTACAAACCGTTTAGTCCCCGACAAGGCAGTGGTTAAAGGGCAGCAAAAAAGGTCTGCCCTGATTTACTGGCTTGTTACACAGGCAGCCCGGGGCTACTCTAGGGCCCCAGGGGTGACTGTTCAGCCCTTCCCCAGCCTTTTGTCGGGTACCGGGGGTTTTTCCCGGGTACTCGACAAAAGGGAAAAGGGAACCCCTTTTATTGGCCCTTTTCGGTGACAAAAATGCGGCAAACAAAAAGGGTTTTTAAAGGGACCGGGGGGGCGGAGGTTTCCCCCGCTCCCTGGTTTCTCGGGGGAGCTGGTGGTTAAAAGGAAAATGTGTAAAAAAGCCCGTTCCCCAGGGTTTGCGGCAAACTCCGACATCTGCAGTGGCGCCAAAAGACGGTGGGCGGGGCATAAAGGGGTAAAGGGGCATGCCGGTTTAAAATTTTTGGTAGGCCCACTTTCCACCATGGGGCCTTATCTATCTTGAGGGAAAGGGGGTCCCCCCAAACCTCTGTGTAGAATGGAGAGGTATCCGTCTTATGTGACACTCCGCATTCATTACCGGGGCTAAATACGCCGCTTTTACTTGGGAAAATGCCCCTTTTGGTGGGAAAAAGAGTTTGCGCAGCCCCCCAACGACTTTTCCATTCCCTGTGCTGGAAATCATTCCCAACCCCCAAAACCCAGAAGGGTTTAAAAAATGGGGGAACCCCCCTTTTTGCCAGTGGTCTGCAAACTGCGGCTTTACAGCTGCTGGAAAAAATAAACTCCCATCTTTTCCCAAAGATATAGAATTTATATAAAATGGGATGATGGGAGTTTTGGGGAGTTTCCCCAAAAGCTGGGAGTTGCAAATTTAAGACCACCCGCCTTTAAAAGGGGAGGTTTTTAAAACCCCCTTTCCCCCCAAATTTAAACTGTTTTTTTGTATTTTGGGGGGGTGTGAACTGGTCCGTGCTGCAGTACTGGTCATGGACTGTGAACAAGAGTTGGGACAATTTTTTGAGAAAATTTTTTTTTTAATTACTTTCTTTTTCTCCCAGAAAATACCCAAAGTTTAAAGTCAGGAGGGAATTTTACCCGGGAAACCTCAAAGGGGCGCCCCTCGTGATAACAAACCTTTGTAAAAAAAAAAAATATTACTAACTTTAAAAGGGGGGTTTTCCAACCCCGGGATTTTAAAAGGTCACAGGCCCGCTGCAGACTCTCACTTCCTGTTCAGGTGTGGGTGGGGTTTTAATTTGCAGTGATTGGGATATCTGGGTTGCTAGTCCCCGTTAGGGGGCTAAACGGCAAGGGTTTATAGTCGTTTTTTTTTTCGGACTGATTTCGGATTTGGAATCAGTTTGAAAAACGACTGTAAACCATCCCCATAGACCTCAATAGAAAATCAGACCAAAAGTCTACAAGGCACAGATTTTCTAAGATCAGATCTCAAATGCTACGACTTTGCAAAAAATGTGGGAAATGTTCATTCTTTCACCGGATTTCCGATGGAAAATGTACTGTTCAATGGCAATGGGCCGGCTGAGCAGTAGTTTACAATTGCCGTGTGGACGTGCCCTTAGGCTATGTTCACACGGCTTATTTTGGGACGGATTTCAGCCCGTATTTCGCGCCGTACTACGCGAATTACGGCTGAAATCCGTCCCAGTCATTACGGTAATCCACAGTTCTCATAGTGAACTATGGACTCCATGTCCTCTCCCCGCTCGCGAAATACGGCGAGCGGGGAGAGAAGTGACATGCTACTTATTCACGGTGGGATACGCACCATGGATAATGAATGTCCATGGGGCCGGGCTCCCCCCCCCCCCCCCCCGCCCCCACTGCCGAGCACACGGCGTAATTGCTGGCGAAATCCGTCCCGCTATTACACCGTGAATAAGCCGTGTGAACATAGCCTTACAGTGATATGACTGCAGGAGGTTTATAATCTGTAGTGCACAAGACCACAGAGCTCCAATGGACTTGTCATTAACTTAGATAAACGAGTGTTACAGATAACACTCAGAAGGGAGTGACTCATCATGGTCAGACTGACTGACCGACGAGCTTAGAGCAGTGAGAGATAAGAAAGCAGGGTGAGGTGGGGAGAGGTGGTTGCACTGGTTGGTAACCAGAGAAACCTGAGCTCATAGCAACCAATCACAGCCAATAGCAACCAATAAGAGCGCATATTAACCAATCAGAGCCCATAGCAACCAATCAGAGCTCATAGCAACCAATCAGAGCTCATAGCAACCAATCAGAGCCCATAGCAACCAATCAGAGCCAATATCGACCAATTAGAGCCCATATAATCAAACGCCGCCCATAGCAAGCAATCAGAGCTCAGCTTGTATTCTTCCCGTGCAGTATGTGAAATGAAAAAGGGCCTCTGATAGGGTGATGTGGGCTCTGCTTGGGTGCGCTGGGCTCGGATTGGTTGCTATTGGCTATGATTGGTTGCTATGGGCTCTGACTGGTTGCTATGGGCAACAAAGACAGTCTTACTGTTAAACAGTTCATCCATAAGGCCCTATGTCAGGTCAGAACAGCTTCTCCACTGGATAATGAAATCTATGTCGGTGCAGTCGTCCTGTATTAGTTCTTGTCAAACAATGGACGCTCTGAGACCTCGATACTAACATCAATATTATTTATCTCATTTTCAGTGAATTTTTTATGGTTTTATTTTTTTCACATTCTTTATTTTGTGTATTAATTTTTAGAATTAGAAACCTTGACAGATACTTTATATAACATGAATACTTACAAATTTAGCTTGGAACATGTGCTGATAGACGGCAATCAGGAGGACGAAATGAATCACAGTGTATATCTGCAAGGAGACGGACAGTCGGGGGTCGTAGGGTTTTTCATCACCGGTTACCTGCAAACAACAACAGGTAGAACAATTTTAGACTCAGGAATATATGGACCTGTTGTCACTGTTCTATAGGGTTATATGATAGAGGAGAGAAGATGAGCTCTGTGATATATAGGGTTATATGATAAAGAGAAGCTGAGCTCTGTGATATATAGGGTTATATGATAGAGGAGAGGAGCTGAGCTCTGTGATATATAGGGTTATATGATAGAGGAGAGAAGCTGAGCTCTGTGATATATAGGGTTATATGATACAGGAGAGGAGCTGAGCTCTGTGATATATAGGGTTATATGATAGAGGAGAGGAGCTGAGCTCTGTGATATATAGGGTTATATGATAGAGGAGAGAAGCTGAGCTCTGTGATATATAGGGTTATATGATAGAGGAGAGAAGCTGAGCTCTGTGATATATAGGGTTATATGATAGAGGAGAGAAGCTGAGCTCTGTGATATATAGGGTTATATGATAGAGGAGAGAAGCTGAGCTCTGTGATTTATAGGGTTATATGATAGAGGAGAGAAGCTGAGCTCTGTGATTTATAGGGTTATATGATAGAGGAGAGGAGCTGAGCTCTGTGATATATAGGGTTATATGATAGAGGAGAGGAGTTGAGCTCTGTGATATATAGGGTTATATGATAGAGGAGAGAAGCTGAGCTCTGTGATATATAGGGTTATATGTTAGATGAGAGGAGCTGAGCTCTGTGATATATAGGGTTATATGATAGAGGAGAGGAGCTGAGCTCTGTGATATATAGGGTTATATGATAGAGGAGCTGAGCTCTGTGATATATAGGGTTATATGATAGAGGAGCTGAGCTCTGTGATATATAGGTTTATATGATAGAGGAGCTGAGCTCTGTGATATATAGGGTTATATGATAGAGGAGCTGAGCTCTGTGATATATAGGTTTATATGATAGAGGAGCTGAGCTCTGTGATATATAGGGTTATATGATAGAGGAGAGAAGCTGAGCTCTGTGATATATAGGGTTATATGATAGAGGAGAGAAGCTGAGCTCTGTGATATATAGGGTTATATGATAGAAGAGAGAAGCTGAGCTCTGTGAAATATAGGGTTATATGATAGAGGAGAGAAGCTGAGCTCTGTGATATATAGGGTTATATGATAGAAGAGAGAAGCTGAGCTCTGTGAAATATAGGGTTATATGATAGAGGAGAGAAGCTGAGCTCTGTGATATATAGGGTTATATGATAGAGGAGCTGAGTTCTGTGATATATAGGGTTATATAACAGTTGTGCAAATTCTTAACTCTTGCTTTTCAAGACAAAAGACAAGGGAAAAAGGGGAGACAAAAAGGCGCAAATATAGTGTAGTATATTAGAATCCTCAGATTAAAAAAATCAAATTCCAATCTGCTCACCTGAGCCGGTTGTACTGGATAATGGTACAACACATTGATAAAATTTCATATATTCACCATCCAGCTGCTGACACCACTTCTCGAACACTTCTTTCCCGGCACAAAGGAATCAAAAGGAATTTATATAATTTTAATGGGTGGCATACACTTCACCCAGTGTGGGGCTCTATAGCGCTAGGATTTGATGATCTTTAACACAGAATGATCATGTATCTCAAATATGTTAAAAACATATTTAATAAAACAATAATATAAAAAAAGATCACAACAAAATAGAACAAATGTGGCCACTTTCTGCGCGTTTCGCATGCTATCTCTCAGGCTTCATCAGGAATGACTTGCACTCACTTTAAGTTCCTTTTATACACCACATAGTGAGCCCAATCCTCGTTATTTCTTAATTGGGAACCTGTTTGCCAAAAGATCCTCCTCTACTTACTCTTACACATTTCCACACAAAAAAAAAAAAAAAAATACAATATATAATATAAAAACAACTTTTATAATTGAACACTGGCCACTTGCTGTCATATTACCATGATCTGCTTTCCTTTCCTGTCACTCTCTGCATACCGGGATAGTACTAAGCGCTCGCTCCACGTGAGGCATGCTTCCGCCCGAGTAGCTGTGGCGTCCGGAATAACCGACTGCGCATGCTCGGCTTCCCGAGTATCGCGGGACTAACCTCATGTTTTAACTGCAGCGCAGCTCTAACCACGTCTATGGAGAACTGCAACCTACTGAATGTACTATATTTACATTTGATGTTATCACTATACATACCATCCCCATCTAATAAAGGCTGTCACTGAACAACATATATCTCTGTATTCCATTATAATAGGGCACTTGCGACCATGGAGGCATCTATTGATTAATTATCTCCTGTAGCTCATAGAGTCCAAAAGGGCTCAATGTGTTCAGTTTAAACATCCAAAAAGTTTCTTTATTAATAAGAGCCTGTAGTCTATTTGGAACATTTTCATTGATGATATCAATGGGCTGGAGTTTTAGATGATATTCTCCATCCCCATGTTCTTCCTGCAGATGTCTGGGGAGGCGATATAATCTACTTTTTTTCTTTATACTGAAACGATGGTTATTCATGCGCTGTGATAGTTTAGTAGATGTTCTTCCTATATACTGCTTATCACAGCTACACGTAATTACATAGATTACATAGCTTGAGTCGCATGACAAATTGTACTTGATTTTAAACTGTTCTTTTGTAGTTGTTGCTATAAATTCATCTCCCTCTTCCAGCATCCCACAGCATTTGCAGGTGGGGAATTTACATCTAAAAATCCCCTTTCTCAATTTTTCTCCCAAGATATCTTTGTCCACTTTATCTTTTTGTCTTTGTCGGGACGGGGCCAAAATATTTTTCAAGGTGCTTGCCCTCCTATAAGTAATACAGGGTTTTCTAGCAATATTTGCTCCTATAATGGGATCTGATAGCAGGATTTTCCAATGTTTGGTCAATATTTGATGCAATTCTGCATGCTGTGAGGAAAATTTAGTAATAAAATTATTTTGGAATGTATTTTCTGAAGCATTGGTGGTCCACTTCCAATTTTTTAATATAATACATTCTTTCTGTGATATTTTAAAAGCTCTTTCTTTTGCATTGAAAACTAGACTGCTGGGATATCCTTTTTGGACAAATCTTTCTGTTAGAATTTTTGCCTGTTCCTGATAGACTTCATCTGAAGTACAGTTTTTCCTTACTCTCCGAAATTGACTGAATGGTACATTTCTTATCCACTTTTTATAGTGGTTGCTAGCAAAATGTACAAAGTTGTTGGAGTCAACTGGTTTAAAATGAGTTTTTGAGAGAATCTTTCCATTTTCATGGTGTAAATTCAGTTCTAAAAACTGAATTTCATTTGCATTGTTTGTTGCTGTAAATGAAATTCCCCAAGAGTTAGTGTTCAAATACTGTAAAAATTAATTTGCCTTTTCTGGCGTACCTCTCCATATAAAAATGAGATTGTCAATAAATCTCTTAAAATATACGATCTCTGATCTATAACTGTTATAATCTGAAAATATGTACAGGTCTTCGAACGCACCCATGAACAGGTTGGCCAGCGATGGGGCAACCCTTGTCCCCATCACTGTACCAACTTGCTGGTGGTAGTGGGAACCATCATAAGCAAAAAAATGATTTTTTAATATAATTTCTAAGCCTTCCAATAAAAAATCTTTTTTGTCCTTAGTAATGTTATTATCACTCTCTAGATACAATTCTACAGCTTGTATTCCCAAATGATGCCTTATATTGGAATATAAAGCTGTCACATCCATTGTCAAGAACCAATATGACTCTTCCCATTCAGTATCCACCAATTCTCTAATTACTTGGTCTGAATCTTTTAAATGGCTTCTAAGTTCCACTACATAGGTACTTGTTCTCTAAAACTTATGGAACTCCTAATAGAAAAACGGAAAAATAATTGTTTAAATTTATCAAAGCAAATAGAAGAGTGGGTAATTAATTTTTGCTTATGATGGTTCCCACTACCACCAGCAGGTTGGTACAGTGATGGGGACAAGGGTTGCCCCATCGCTGGCCAACCTGTTTATGGGTGCGTTCGAAGACACTGTACTATTGTCCAGATTTATAACAGATACTAGATCAAGATCGTATATTTTAAGAGATTTATTGACAATCTCATTTTTATATGGAGAGGTACGCCAGAAAAGGCAAATGAATTTTTACAGTATTTGAACACTAACTCCCGGGGAATTTCGTTTACAGCAACAATCAATGCAAATGAAATTCAGTTTTTAAATCTAAATTTATACCATGAAAATGGAAAGATTCTTTCAAAAACTAATTTTAAACCAGTTGACTCAAACAACTTTGTACATTTTGCTAGCAACCACTAAACAAAGTGTGATAAGAAATGTACATTCATGGCAATTTCGAGAGGAAAGGAAAAACAGAACTACAGAATGAAGTCATCAAAACAGTCAAAAATTCTAACAGAAAGATTTGTACCAAAAAGGAATCCCCAGCAGTCTTGTATTCAATGCAAAAGAAAGAGCTTTTAAAATAAACACAGAAAGAAATGTATTCATTAAAAAAAAACATTCCAAACTAATATTATTACTAATTTTCCCACAGCATGCATAAAATGCAACAAAACTTGAACCAAAAATTGGAAAATCCTGCTATCAGAATCCATTATAGAGCAAATATTGCTAGCAAACCCTGTATTACTTATAGGAGGGCAAGCACCATGAAAAATTAATATTTGGCCCCGTCCCACAAGAGACAAAAAGATAAAGGGGACAAAGATACTTGTAGAAAAATTGAGAAGGGGATTTTTTAGATGTAAATTCCCAACCTGCCAAATTGCTGTGGGATGCTGGAAGATGAGATGAAATTATAGCAACAACATACAAAAGAACAAGTTTAAAATCAAGTACAATTGTCCATGGCGACTCAAGCTATGTAAATCTATTAAAACGGGTAGCTGTGATAAGCATATATAGGAATAACACAACTAAACTATCACAGCGCATGAAATAACCATCGTTTTAGTAATAAAGAAAAAAAGCGTAGATTATATCGCGCTCCCCAGAAACCTGCATGGAGGATCATGGGGAAAGGAGAAAATCATCTAAAACTCCAGCCCATTATAGCAATCAATGAAAATGTCCAAAAAGACACAGAATCGTATTAATAAAGAAACTTTATGATGTTTAAACGAATCACATTGAGCCCTTTTTGTGACTCTATTGCTACAGGAGATCATTAATCAATAGATGCCTCCAGGTCGCAATGCCTCTATAATTATGGAATACCGAATATATGTTGCTCGGCGACAGCCCATTTAACAAATGGGATGTATGTATAGTGATAGCATCAATGTAAACCCTAGTACATGCCGAAGGTTCCAGCTCTCCATAGACGCGGTTATAGCTGCGCTGCCAGTTAAAACATGAGTATAGTCCCCGCGATACCCTGGAAGCCGAGCATTCGCAGTCGGTTAAATTTCCCCTTCCGGACGCCCCACAGTCTACTCGGGCGTAAGCATGCCTCACGTGGAGCGAAGCGCTTATACTATCCCGTAACAGAAGTGACAGGAAAGGAAAGCAATCATGGTAATATGAACAGCAAGTGGCCAGTTGTATCAATTATAAAAAGTTGTTTTTATAATTATATATTGTATTTTTTGGGGTTTTTTTTTTTTTGGTGTGGACAAAGTGTAAGAGTAAGTAGAGGAGGATCATTTGGCAATAGAGTTCCCATTAAGAATAACAGGATTGGGCTCACTATGTGGTGTATAAAAGTAACTTAAAAAAGTGAGTTCAAGTCATGTCCTGATTAAGCCTGAGAGATAGCAGGCGAAACGCGCAGAAGTGGCCACATTTGTTCTATTTGTTTTGATATTTTTTTATATTATGTTTTATTAAATATGTTATTAAATATTTGAGATACATGACATCTGTGTTAAAATCATCACATCCTAGCGCTATAGAGCCCCATACTGGGTGAAGTGTATACCACCCATTAAGATTATATAGGGTATAAATGAAGAGGAGAGTAACTGAGCTTGTGATATATAGGGTATATGACAGAGGGATAAGGAGCAGAGCTCAGTGATATAAGGTTTATATGATAGAGGAGAGAAGCTGACTTCTGTGGATATATGGGGATAAATGATAGAGCAGAGGAGCTGAGCTCTTGTGATATATAGTGTTATATATAGAGGAGAGAAGCTGAGCTTCTGTGGATAATATGGGGTTAAATTAAAGAGGAAGAGCTGAGCTCTGTGAATATATATATATATATATACATAATATATATAATATATATATATACTGGTTATATGAAGAGGAGAGGAGCTGAGCTCGTGATATATAGATTAATATGATAGAGGAGAGGAGCTGAGCTCTGTGATATATAGGGATATATGATAGAGGAGAGAAGCTGAGCTCTGTGATATATAAGGTTATATGATAGAAGGAGAGGGCTGAGCTCTGTGATATTACGGTTAATATGTTTAGGGGAAAGGAGCTGTGCTGTGTGATTTATAGGGTTATATGATAGAGGGAGAGAAGCTGAGCTCTGTGATATATAGGGTTATATGATAGAGGGAGAGAAGCTGAGTCTGTGATATATAGGGTTATAGATAGAGGGGGAGAGGCTGAGCTCTGTGATATATAGGTTATATGATAGAGGAGAGAGGCTGAGCTCTTGTATTATAGGTTATATGATAGAGGAGAGAGGCTGAGCTCTGTGATATATAGGGTTATATGATAGAGGGGAGAGGAGCTGAGCTCTGTGATATATAGGGTTATATGATAGAGTAGAAAAGTTGAGTTCTGTGATATATAGGGTTATATGATAGAGGAGCTTAGCTCTGTGATATATAGGGTTATATGATAGAGGAGAGGAGCTGGGCTCTGTGATATATAGGGTATATTGATAGAGGAGCTGAGCTCTGTGATATATAGGTTTTATGTTTAGAGGAGAGAAGTGGCTCTGTGATATAAAGGGTTATATGATAGAGTAGAGAAGCTGAGCTCTGTGATATATAGGGTTATATGATAGAGGGAGAGGAGCTGAGCTCTGTGATATAGGGGGATATATGATAGGGGAGAGAAGCTGAGCTCTGTGATATATAGAGTTATATGATAGAGGAGTGAGTTTTGTGATATAGAGGTTATAAGATAGAGGGAGAGAAGCTGAGCTCTGTGATATATAGGGTTTTTATGATAGAGGAGCTGAGCTCTGTGTTTATAGAGGGTTATAAGATAGAGGGAGAGAAGCTGAGCTCTGTGATATTATAGGGTTATATGTTTAGAGGAGCTGGCTCTGTGATATATGGGGTTTATATGATAGAGGAAGAAGCTGAGCTCTGTGATATAAAGGGTTATATGATAGAGTAAGGAAGTGAGCTCTGTGATATATGGGGTTTTTATAAGTAGGGGGAGAGAAGCTGACCTTGTGATATATAGGGTTATATGATAGAGCAGAGGAGCTTAGTCTGTAAATATATAGGGTTATATGATAGAGGAGCTGATCTCTGTGATATAGAGGGTTATATGATAGAGGGAGAGAAGCTGAGCTCTGTGATATATAGGGTTATATGATAGAGGGAGAGACGCTGAGCTCTGTGATATATAGGGTTATATGATAGAGGGAGAGGAGCTGAACTCTGTGATATTTTAGGGTTATATGATAGAGGGAGAGGAGCTGAGCTCTGTAAAGATAGGGTTATATGATAGAGGAGAGGAGCTGAGCTCTGTGATATATAGGGTTTATATGATAGAGGAGAGAAGCTGAGCTCTGTGATATATAGGGTTATATGATAGAGGGGGAGAGGAACTGAGCTCTGTGATATATAGGGTTATATGATAGAGGAGAGGAGCTGAGCTCTGTGATATATAGGGTTATATGATAGAGGAGAGGAGCTGAGCTCTGTGATATATAGGGTTATATGATAGAGGAGAGAAGCTGAGGCTGTACGCCCTGCAATTAAGCCGTGTAGACATACCCTATATCACGTGACCCAGCAGTATCCCTAGATTGGTCCCGAGAGACGAGCCCCCCTAGGTTTAACCAATCATGTCAATGTAATAGATTCCTATGGACATCACGAGTCGAGACGCGCTCATCCTTGCGCTCTTTAATTTTATATTAAACGTCAGTGCATCTGGAGCGGTTGGCTAGCTTATCGCTGCCGCTACAGTTCAGGCCTTTCATCGTAGCCCCAACATTTTTTTTTACTGATTTCTTTCACATTGGCGGCTTTTTCTTTTTCCTTCCCGTAGAGTAACATGGAGGGGAGTTTGCTCGTTCCCTGATTGGTTCGGAGAGAAGCCCTCTCTGTAACCAATCCTGTTCTTTTTTTCAATCGATTTGCACTGTAATGTCTATGCTGATTGGTTCGTTTTCTTCCATAGACTAACATGGCCTTTTGTCGCTTGCAATCTCATTGGCTGGCTCCGCCGCCCAATGAGAGGCGCGGAATATATTTAAATAACTGCTTTTCCCGGCATTTTTTGTAATCACAATTCCTGAGGTAGCGCCGGTTTCGGCGAGAAACGCGTCGTTTGTGATTTTATGTATTTTGTTTTATCAGGTTTTACAGCCTTTTTCATGAGTTTTTACTCTGATTAAAAAGCTTTATTTTTATTCTCTGTGCCTCTTGGAGGTTTAAATAGACGAGCGCCGGGGACCGCATTTTTCTTCTAGCTTGTATAGTTCACGCCCGCTGCCGCATCTTTTTTGCTGCTTCAGAGAAGGGTTCCACGGCTGCCGCTGACGGACCTCGTTTGAGTCCTGTATGTGCTTATGAGAGTTGTGCCTCTAGATTAGTTGCACAACCGCATCAGGTGAGTTTGTACCTTATCACTGTACCTCACTAACCACCGACATACGGACATGCTTCACCATAAGGAGCGCCCCTTTGTTTTTTTCTGCACGTGACCCAGCAGGGTTTGGCATCACCATACCTTTCCTCCCACAGTGCTCACTCTAGTCAAAGGTCTGTTTATGTAAAGAGCTGTGAGTAGCTACAATATAGCTGAGTGGTTAGCACTTCTACCTTTCACCATAGGGGTGCACATATGGGATTGAGGTTTCTTTTTTATTTATTTGCACTGTTTGACTAATTACCAAGGAGCACAGAGAACGGGAGTAGAATGACAGCACCTGGGGTTGAACACTCCTCAGCAGTGAGTGTATGTGATTACTAAGGAGTACAGAGGATGGAGTAGAATGACAGCACCTGGGGTTGAACACTCCTCAGCAGTGAGTGTATGTGATTACTAGGAAGGACAGAGAACGGGAGTAGAATGACAGCACCTGGGGTTGAACACTCCTCAGCAGTGAGTGTGTGTGATTACTAAGGAGTACAGAGGATGGGAGTAGAATGACAGCATCTGGGGTTGAACACTCCTCAGCAGTGAGTGTGTGCGATTACTAAGCAGGAAAAAGACTGACAGTAGCTGCCTGAGAGGTGATGTCTGAGCATGTGCGACCACGAGTGAGGAGCTCTCAGCCCCTGGTCGTATCCCCTGGAGACGAGCTGTAAACAATGGATGACTAAAGGAGCAGCTAAAACAAAAATGCTACAGAATTTATAATCACGATGATGAATGGTAAAAATGTTTATTATTTAATTGACAAGCTTCTCACATCAATTTTACTTCATGGCAAAACCCTTTAAAAGGGGGTCGTCCCACCATGCAGTCTCACTGAATTACGGGTGGGTTTTCACTCTCGGGTTTTTAAATCTCAGCTTATTCTGGGTTAAGGAGTCCAGTAGGCAGGGTTATCAGTGATTGACACCTATCCCTGTATGCACACTAATACAAGAAAGGCTGCCAGTCACTGATAACCTCGCCCACTGGACTCCTTAAAGGGTTTGTCTCAGTATCACAGCGCTAAAAGCAGTTTTAGATTCACGCTTCCTGGTCAGGTTGTGGGTGGTTCTATAGCAGTGATAAGCATATCAGCTCGGCATTCACAGCTCTTCTAATAGAAGGAGAGCAGGAGATCTTACCTATGGTGCAGAGCGCTACAGAGCTCAAACTAAACAATCAAAGCTAATTTATCTAATTTGTTTGTTAGAGATAACACACTGTTTTAAAGCTGGTGGCGTCCTCTTTGCCGCCCGTGGTGAAGTCACTCCCTGCTCTCAGATAAGAGAAAGAGCAGAGAGAGAAGGAAACCCGTGTGCACTTAGAGCAGATAACATCTCTCTTATCTCCTCAACTGAGCAAAATAAACAAAGCAATGTATTTGGAAAAACTCTTCAATTACCGATTCCTACATGTTTAAAGCTAATCTTAGTAGTGACAGAACTCCTTTAAACTCTTAACAACCGCTGCCGTCTTCTGGCGTCGGGTATTTCAGGTCGTTTGTCTGCAACAAAATCTTTTGGCGTCGCTGCAGACATTGGGGTTTGCAGCTCCTGGCGCCGCAGCAGCGCTGAGAACAGAGCTGTACTTCACAGTCCTGTTCTCATCACAGTTCCTACAAGTGCCGGGGAGCAGGGGAAACCTCCGCTCCCTGGCGCTTAACACTTTGATTGCTGAGGTCACTGACCATACCATAATCAAAGGACTTTCCCCTTCTGTCCAGTAATTGGGACACCCGGTGACCTGACAGAGCCCGGGGAACGGCTGCACAGTATAACAAACCAGTGATCAGGGCAGACTGTGTGCTCCCCTGACTGCTGCCTGTGTCAAACTGACACAGATTATAATGTATTAGCATATATGAATATGCTAATACATTACTAAGTGTAAAAAAAAAAAAAAAAAATGTAATACAGTTCTCCCTTCAGGGGATTTAAAAAAAAAAAAAAAAAAAGTAAAAAACATAAAAAGTGTAAAAAAAAAAAAGAATAAAAAAATAAATAAAAATAAATATGTAATAAAAAATAATTGTGCATATATTACACACACAAAAAACCCTACACATATTAGATATCCACACGAACGCAATAACCTGTAGAATTAATCTAACAAGTTATTAAGTGTGAAATGTGAATGATGTAAAAAATAAATAAAAATTCTGCATTTATAAGTGAATTTAAACTATTCCCCCATAAAGTACAACTCGAATAAAACGAGGCCTCATCCAACTACGTCATTGACAAAATAAAAAAAGTTACAACTGTTGAAACACAAGGAGGCAAAAACTAAAAAAATGTTCTGGTGATTAAGTACCTTTCAGGGGTTCGGCTTAAGGGGTTAAACAAGTAAAATGCAAGTTCTACTAAATCTCTCCCCACAGAACTGTCCATGAAGCTGCTCCTGCTCTGTAACATGGGGCCTGCAGATCTGGCAGTGTGGTCACTGTGACAGGTTCCCTTACATTTGCTGAGTCTAATCAAAATGTTACCGCTCCTATAACACAACAATGGAAAAAAAAATCTAAATCAAAAAGCCAAAGGGCGCTTTCACACGCAGTTGCGTTTTTCAGATGCGTTTTTGTGCATAAAAGCACAGCAATTAACCCCTTAACGACCCTGGACATATGCGTACATCCCAGGGTCACTAAGGGGCTTTGCAGGGGGATCGCTCTGCTAATCGCAGCTAACACCCGGCCGTTACAGCGCGAACGGACAGCACCGCCCGCGCGGTTTAAACCATCAGATGCCGCAGTAAAGATGGCCGCGGCGTCTGAATGAATTAAGATCGGTGCCCCGCACCGATCTTCAGGGCGATCGGCATCGCCGCAGCATAGCTGCAGCGATCCGCCGCCAGGACATGGCAGCGGGGGAGCCCTGTGAACGCTCCCATTACTTCCTTGTCCTGGTTTGCCCCACTTCCATCCAGAGACAGGAAGTGGGGAAACCGCCATCTTGGTACAGTCTAATGCATTGTCTATGCAAAGCATTAGACTGTATTGACAATCGCGCCCCCCCTAGTGGTCAAGCACCCTAGGAGGACTCAATGTTAAAGTAAAAAATAAAAATAAAGTTTAAAAGTATAAAAAAAAGTATTAAAAGTTCAAATCACCCCCCTTTCCCCAATAAAAACGATAAAAAATGTACACATATTTGGTATCGCCACGTCCGACAAAGTCCGATCTCTAAAAATAAAACATCCTTTCTCCCGTCCGCGGCACCCCGTAGAAGAAAAAAAATTCCAAACACCAAACGTGCGTTTTCTGGTCATTTTACGTCACTCAAAAAATGGAATAAAAGTGATCAAAAAAGTCTCATGCATTCCAAAAGTAGCCTTCGGCCCACAAAAAATGCCGCCTCACTGACATCCGTAGGTGTTAGTACAAAAAAGTTATTGGTCGCACAAAATGGCGCCATGGTGCAAATTTCAAAAATAGAAAAAGTTTGGAATTTTTTTTACGGTACCAAACCATAATGGAAACCCTACATGTTTGGTATTGCCGGATGCGTAACAACCTGTAGGATACAGAGAACACATTATATTTACCGAAGATTGAATGCCATAAAAGCGAAAAACCCGCAAACATGGCAAAAGTACGTTTTTTTTTTCACAATTTGTCTCACTTGGAATTTTTTGCGGTTTCCCAGTATATTCTATAGTACAGTGAATAACACCATTAGAAAGTACATCTTGTTCCGCAAAATAAAAGCCCTCATATGTCTATGTAGGTGGGAAAATAAAAAAGTTATGGCTCTGGGAAGGCGAGAAGGGAAAAACGAACGTGTCAACAAAAAAAAAACAAAACACAAGGTCCTTAAAGGGTTAAGGGTGCTTTCACACGGTGCGTTTTTGATGAGTTTTTTCAATGCGTTTTATGTGCAGGAAGGCACAGCGATTAATGCTTTACATTGTTGCACAAAAACGCATCAAAAACGCAGCGTGAAAGCACCAGGGGGTTAGCTAAGCGCATGCGCCAAGACTCGACATGACTAGTGCAGCGGCGGCGGCTCCTGACCCTGTGAGCAGCCCGCGCCGGTCACCCCCGCATCAGCCGCCGCCGCACGCTTCCCGCACGCTTCTAGACTCAGCCGGCGCGTCCCCTGCTCCTCACATGCACGGTGACGTCACACACACACGCCCCGCCTCCTCCGTCTCCATGGAAACCGCTACCAGGGCGGAGCGGCGTCCGAAGCGACCAATCAGAGCGCACCTCGCCGCTCTGTTTAAACTCGACCAATCAGCGCTCGCCCGCAGTGTTGTGCTCAGGTAGAACGAAGCCTCCTGTCAAGATGGCGGCGGCCGTGTCCGTTAGAGGCGCCGGGGGACCGGCTGGAGGCTCCTGGGGAGGCGACGAGGACGGAGAGGTCTTCCTGAAGGACGACGAGAGGGAGAACCGCCTGGACCCGCAGGAGATCCGGAGCCGCGTGGAGCGGATGAAACGGGAGGTGAAGAACCGCAGGAAGATCCTCATCAAGGGGCTGCCGGGAGACGTCACCAACCAGGTGTGTGGCCGCCTGCAGTGTGCGGGGAATGTCGCATCGCGCAGCTCGGGTGTCGCGCGTCAGCACTGCGACTGGATGCGACTTCCCCTCTGAATAGGAGATAAAACCTTCAAAGCTGCGTCTATGTCCCTTAGTCGCCTGCTGCGTCCTGAGAGGCGCTTAGAGGGGCGCTCCATACAATGCGTATCAGTGTGCTGCCCTCCTTACTATAGTGTCAGGGGCCTCTACTGTGTAGTGTACAATATGGGGCAGGTGGGGCCCTTCCTTAAAGGGGTTGTCTCACTACAAGGATTGCTGCTTTTTATGTAAAAGATCTTGCAAATACAAGTCACTTTGCAATATATGTCCATTAACAGTGTCCTACCTATTCCTAGATATCCCCTCTTGTATGGGCTGCGGCAGGTCCGCAAAGCGCTATAGCTACAGACCTGTTTGATCTCTCCTGATAGGCTGCCAGCACTGGTTGCTATAGCTACAGACCTGGCTTCTACTGCAGCCTAGTAGAAGCCAGTAAACACGCCTCTGAATTCAAAATGAAACCAAGAAAACAGGACTGAGGTGAGATGAATCAATGTAGTGAGACAACCCCTTTAATGCTTGTCATGTGTCCTGGGGGAGTGTGGGGCTGCTCTGCTGTGTCCCTACCCTGTGGCCCCCTCTCTCCTGGGTGCCTGGCTCTGCTGTGTCCCTGCCCTGTGGCCCCCTCGTCCTTTTCTCCTGGGCCACCCTCTGGCTGTGTGGCCCCTGTGTCTTCTCTCCTGGGCGGCCCCCCGGCTCTGCTGTGCGTCCCGGCCCCCCGGCTCTGCTGTGCGTCCCGGCTCTGCTGTGCGTCCCGGCCCCGGGCGCCCGGCTCTGCTGTGTCACTGTCCTGTGACGGCCCCTGTGCCCCTATCCGGGGCCTCCTGACAATGGGTGAATTCCAGTCGCCTCTCCCCAGACTCGTGTGTGATGCTGTCACCCGCGGTGGGTGATGTCGGGCCTGGGTCGGGTGCCCGGCGGGGGGTGAGGTAGGAGCAGCTCTTCCAGAAGCGTCGCCGCTGACTGACAGCTGCTATTCTATTCCTATCCGGCCGGGAGCTGCTGTAAAAATAGGCCTGAGGGGCGACAGCGCGGGAGCTCCGGCACCGGGATATCCACCCGGCTCGGGGGGATGAGGGGAGAAGCATGTGGCGGGGTCACCCCGGCCTCTGGGGGTGAGGGGGGCGGCGCGGGGTCATCCAGCTTTCCTGGGAGCGGATATGATCTGTGACTCGTTGCTGCCGCCTCCTCATTGCTCTGATGATCTCTCTTCTCTTGCAGGAAGTCCACGACCTCCTGGGCCTCTACGAGCTGAAGTACTGCTTTGTGGACAAATATAAAGGCACCGGTGAGGAGCGGCCCCTGCAGGCTATTGAGTGCGGCCCATCATGGTCTGTGGCTAGTGACCCTAATATCACTGGGAGGTCAGAGAGTGACCCTAGTTCTAGGGGGCGGGTGGGGACAGAGGTGCGGGCTGTTACAGAAGACGTGTGCTCGAGTTGCTCTCATCTACAAGAGCGCAGCAACTTTGTGGAGAGAGCAGGGGGAGTCGATGACCGGGGGTGTGGGATCTAATGGGGGACACAGTGGGAGGTTGGGGTTGATCATTAGGTGGCTGGGCCATGGGGGCTGCTGTAGAAGGAAGTGGCTAGGAACTTGCAGGAGAGGTCACAGGATGCTCCACCGCCTTGGCCAGCTGACAGCACTAGGGTGAGTGCAAGGATGAAGCCCTCAGGATAGTGCTGCCCACACACCGCCAATAGAACCTGTGCGTGTGATATCGCCGGCTCAGAGGCACGGGCTGACGCGTTTTGTACCATGCTCTTTGTTAAGGTGCAGTGGCTGGGCCACTTTGAAGGAGCATGCCAGGGTTCTGTGGGCAGAAGATGGTAGAGACTCTTTGAAGGTTGTAGGGGGCACCAAGGGAACACTTGCATCAGGATTAGGAGAGCTGATGTGAAGACTATTAAAATTACCACCCCTCCTCCCCCGCCGCTGTACTCTGCCTAAACCTGCTGCCCCTCCTTATTTGACTGTCCTGTCTTACTTCGGGGGGCAGGTGGTTGTGTGGGCTCTAAGAGGCCACCGACATCAGATGAGTAGACGCGGCTGCCTCTGCTGATCACTGTTTGAAGAGACCACAAGGCTCCATCAGAGGTGTCCCACCATAGACTCTGCTGTTATCTCGATGGGCTACACCAGACCTCCTCGTAACTGCGGCCCTCCAGCTGTTGGGGAAACTACAACTCCCATCATTCCCACCGTTATAGATGATATAAATGCATGATGGGAGTTGTAGTTTCCCAACAGCTGGAGGGCCGCTGTTTGAGGATGCTTGGGCTACACCATGACAGTCTGATGGGTGCAGGTGTCGCCTCTTGGGAGCCTCCCGAAAGTGTCGGCTCAGAAACGAGGGACGATCACAGCTGCCTATTCTGAGTGCAGCAGAACTCGGTGCTCCTCTGTACTCAGAACTCCCATAGAGCAGAAAGGACAGGCCCAACACTTTTGGGGGCCTGTTCCTGAGATGCCTCTGGGACCCCCACCTGATGGCCGCTCCCATTGATATGCCATCAGTCTATGGTGGGAATACCCCTTAGATATGGTCCATACAATCAGCAGATCAGGGGTCCACCTCATCAGTCCAGTGCTGACCAAGGGTGGGCCGTCAGTATTGAGGTCTTGGGCACCTTAGTAAGCAGGCAGCAGTTTCGGCACTGTCTGTGATGGCTCCTGGCGTCCTTATGTGGCGTTTGAGCTTCTTTGTAGGGATTATTTTGGACCCTAATCCAACCTTGATAGATCTTCAGAGACCTTCCCCTTGTAGGGGTACAAGGCCTGGTGCTGGCAGATTGTGCTGGGTTCTGCACATGCTTGTAAGTTGGATTTGGGGAAGCCAGGGCAGCTTTGTGAGCAGGGTAGGAGGCCATGGGTCAGAGGGCACCAGGGGTTGACCTGTATTGTAACCTGACCTTCCAGCAGCAGCCGCCCTGCGGGTCAGCAGTGTGAGTGCCGGGGGTGCGCTTTGTGCTGTGCTCGCCTCAGATCTGCTTACTCTTGGCTTCTCGTCCCCCCCGCAGCCTTTGTAACACTACTGAATGGAGAACAGGCCGAAGCTGCCATCCGCCGCTTCCACCACAGCCGCCTCCGAGAGCGTGAGATCTCTGTCCAGCTGCAGCCCACGGACGCCCTGCTCTGCATCGCCAACCTGCCCTCCGGCTACACCCAGCAGCAGTTTGAGGACCTCGTCCGCCCCTTTGGTAATGTGGAGCGGTGCTTCCTGGTGTACAGCGGGGTCACCGGCCGCCCCAAGGGCTACGGGTTTGTGGAGTATATGAAGAAGGACTCTGCCTCTCGGGCCAAGTCTGATCTGCTGGGTCGACAGCTGGGGTCCCGCACCCTGTACGTCCACTGGTCGGACGTCAGCCAGCTCACCTATGACCTGCTGCACTCCCGCTGCCTGTGTGTGGAGCATCTGCAGGAGTGCGACCCCCTGGAGCTGAAGGAGGCCTTCTCCAGCGTCTGTGCACCTTCCTTCTGTCAGGTGGGTGTGTGCAAGTTCCTCCCTCCTTGCACTGGGTAAGACTGTAATGCCAGTGTTTCTATATGGGAAAACAAGTGGTGGCAACCATGGCGCCTGTGTAGGAGGTCCTGCATCGAGTCAGACTAACCCCATAAGAAAACCTTGAAATCCAATAATGGCGCTGCTCCAGTGCCACACTTCATCAAGAACTTGAGGATGGCATCACCCTTTGCAGCTGGCATACCGTATCCTCTGTATGGCAGCATTGCTTAAGATTCAGCCATAAACTTGATAAATGGCTGGAACAATCTGTTGCACCAATGTTTTACAGCACTGGGTCAGTCTGGCTGCCTGTGTATACGGGAAGCTGAAAGCTGAGTGTTCTGCATGTAAGGCCTGAAAGGGAGCATGGAAAGAAGTGACGGTGCTGCCACCTCTGGTCTCTTGGCTGGTTGTGAGGAGTGGGGTTGTCTTTAGGGCTATGCTGGGTGCAGGTTTACCCCAGGGTGGCAGTGTTTACAAAATTAAAAAATCTCCCTGCACCCTAAAAAAGATCCCTGCCTTTCCTTAAAGAGGTTGTCTCACTACATCGATTCATCTTACCTCAGTCCTGTTTCCTTGGTTGCATTTTTGAATTCAGCATTTAATGGTCTGCAGTGTCGAGCTGCTGGTCTGTAGCTATAGCAACCAGTGCTGGCAGCCTATCAGGAGAGATCAAACAGGTCTGTAGCTATAGCAACCAGTGCTGGCAGCCTATCAGGAGAGATCAAACAGGTCTGTAGCTATAGCAACCAGTGCTGGCAGCCTATCAGGAGAGATCAAACAGGTCTGTAGCTATAGCAACCAGTGCTGGCAGCCTATCAGGAGAGATCAAACAGGTCTGTAGCTATAGCAACCAGTGCTGGCAGCCTATCAGGAGAGATCAAACAGGTCGTAGCTATAGCTACAGTGCTGGCAGCCTATCAGGAGAGATCAAACAGGTCTGTAGCTATAGCAACCAGTGCTGGCAGCCTATCAGGAGAGATCAAACAGGTCTGTAGCTATAGCAACCAGTGCTGGCAGCCTATCAGGAGAGATCACAGGTCTGTAGCTATAGCAACCAGTGCTGGCAGCCTATCAGGAGAGATCAAACAGGTCTGTAGCTATAGCGACCTGAGGAGCTGATGCAGCCCATACAAGAGGGGATATCTAGGAATAGGTAGGACACAGTTAATGGACACATATTGCAAAGTGACTTGTTTTTGCAAGATCTTGAACATAAAAAGCAGCAATCCTTGTAGTGAGACAACCCCTTTAAAGTGATATTCCCATCCTTTGTATCTTGATTAGCATATATTTTCAGTTTGGTATCCCAGAAGCGAGACCCACACCTCTCTGAAACAAACTCATAAGAGTCGGCTCAGAATGGAGTAAGTCACACTTGTGCACTTCTCTCCATTCTGTTCTATGGGAGTTCCTGGTATTGGAACGCCCATAGAACAGAATGGAGTGTGCAAGTGTGAGCGCCTCCATTCTGAACACTCCTTCAGAGGCCCATTCCTGAGACAGGTAAGACCTGCACCTTTCAGACTCTGACCTATCTTATTGATAGAGCCCTTTAGGCTATGTTCACACGGCGTCTTTTAGGATATATTTTGGGGTGTAAGGCTATGTTCACACGGCTTATTTGGGCACGTATTTCAGCCCGTAACTCTTGCCGTACTGCGCGAATTACGTCTGGAATACGGCCCAGTCATTACGGTAATCCACAGTTCTCATAGAGAACTATGGATTACGTCTCCTCTCCCCGCTCGGAGAATCCACCGCGGGGGGAGGGTGGGGGATAAGTGACGGGTCATTTTCTAGCGGCGTATACGCGCCGCTAGTAATGAAAGTCTATGGGCCGGAGAGGTGCCGGCGCCCCGCAATTAAGCCGTGTGAACATAGCCTAATTGTGCTGCAATGCGCCCTGAAATACGTCCTGTAATTACGGTAATCATAGCGCAGATGGTCTTACCCACCACGTATTGAACGCTGGCAGAAAGTGACAGGGATAAAGAAAGTGAATGGGGCTAGCCACCACCCCTGCTCTTTAGAAGAATGTGCTGATTAGTGCGGTCTTCTAAACAAGCGGCGTTTTGCGGTGCACACCTGTAAGTGCCGAATAAACACCGCTGTAGACAGAGTTGTTCGAATGGCTCCCTAACCTAAGTATCATAAAACAGACCTTTCATTATGACAGAGGGGGGAATTGACTGCCTTCATCTACTTGGAGGGGGGCTCGGATGCAGGCTTTATTTATTAGGGCTAGTTTGTTCCCAGGCTCCCTGATACCGTGGTGCTAGGAGAGGTGTTTCTCTTCAGGGCTGCTCTCCTTAAGGGTATGGTCTCACAGCATTTTTGGATCCAAAGATGCAACGTCAGTCAGATACGAAACGCATCCAATGCACAGATGGATGTTTGGATGCGTTTTGGCTGCAGCAAAAAAAACGCACCCTATAGTTGTATAGGGCTCCTGCTGTGTCTTTCAGATCCGTTCATAGAATTCACATGTCAATTCTTGGTCTGAAAGATGCAAGTAAACCCGCATCAGTGATCACTCGTCTGAACAACAAGCAATGTAGATCTCACTGCTCCTTTCTATATGCCTGTTTGGGTCCGTCTAGACTGATCCAAACACTCGTCTAATAACGTATGTTCACACAGTGTGAACATGCCCTTACTGAGATCTCTAAAGTGTAGTATAATGACCCTGTGTAGTGAAGCTTTAAACAAGCTGGAGCTTCCTTGACTTCCAGAAGTCTCATTAGTAAATAACCTGCAGCTATAGTGTTAATATAATTTACAGCGCTGTACAGAGCTTCCACCGATGGTGCTCACAATGTCTTAATCACTTACTCTTGGGTGCATAAACATCCTGTACATAGAACATGTATGTATATTAGGGCATCTTATCCAGCAGTTGGCTGGCTGAGTCTGGCTGTGTAATGCCTCAGATGTCTTGGTTAGACTGTACTTCTTGGATACAGGCATTTCTCAAATTAGAATATTGGCCCAAAGTTGTGTTTTTTTTTTTTTTTTTGGTTTTTTGTTTTCATTCAGTGAACTCTGAACTTTTTCAAGTGTTTATGTTCCTCTTGATGAAGTTGGCTTACAGTCAGGCAAAACCCAAGTGTCATTATCTCAGAAAATTTGAATAATTAACCCAAAACACCTGCAAAGACTTCCCCAGCGTTTTAAAAGGTCCCTTTAGTCTGGTTCAGTAGGTGACACAATCATGGGGAGGACTGCTGACTTGACTGATGTCCAGAAGGCAATCACTTACACTCCGCAAAGAGCTTAAAGGGGTTGTCTCGCTACAAAGAATAGCTTTCATATTGTAGGGAACACAAAATAAAGACATTTTCCCAAATATATTGCTTTGTTCTCTGTTTTCCCTAAGGAGTACAAGTGATATGAATATTTATGACTTCCCATGGCTATTTCAGTTCCGTCAGTAACTCCGACCTGTAAATAATTCTCCCCTGCTGTTTGTTCAATGAGATAAACAGTAAGTGATGTCATCACACAGGTTGTGGCAGTCTCCTGTGCTGCTCAGCAGGTAAAGCTTTGATTTATGTTAAAATAAACAAACTGTAATTAGGGCTTTTGTTTTGGATCAGATAAGTTCCTGTTAATAGTTTTGAGAAGCTAATCTGATCCTAATTAGCATATCTGAAAGATCACAGAGCTGTGAGCTGTATGCAAATGAGTCAGTCTGAACCAGGAGTGACAGAGTATTTCATTCTGCATTCTCTGAAACTCATGAAGGGAGACAACTCCTTTAAGCCACAAAGGTCATTGCTAAAGAAGCTGGCTGTTCAGAGTGCTGTATCTAAGCTTATTAATGGATAGTTGCGTGGAAGCGAAAGTGTTGTAGAAAATGGTGCACAAGCAACCGGCCTACCCACAGCCTTGATAGGATTAGTAAGAAAAGGCCATTCAAAAATTTGGGGGAGATTCATAAGGAGTGCTGCTGGAGTCAGTGCTTCAAGAGCCACCACACACAGATGTAGCCCATGTCCTGGGTACAATTGTCACGTTCCTTGTGTCAAGCCACTGATGACCAATAGACCACACCAGAGGCATCTTACCTGGGCCAAGGAGAGAAAGAACTGGACTATGGCTTGGTGTCCATGGTGTTTTCAGATGAAAGCAAAACTTTTGCATTTCATTTGGAAATCAATGTCCCAGAGTCTGGAGGAAGAGTGGAGAGACACAAGCCAAGCTGCGTGAGGTCCACAATAGCTGATGGTTTGGGGAGCCATGTCATCTGCTGGTGTAGGCCCATTGTGTTTTATCAAGACTAAAGTCTCTCAAAGATAGCGACGAGAGTAATAGCGCTAGGGGTAAAATTATAACCACATCTGACACTGGGACATTAGTCCTCTTTTGTTGTCACGTTCATTGTAGAATTAAAACGACGCGTTTCGTGAGTACCGTGCTCGCTTCATCAGGTTATGCAAAGACTGGTCTACATGTTCAAATTTAAAGAGCCGTGATTTGAAAGTGAGGCTGTATCGGCGTGCAGCTACAAACAAAGTAACCATTTGTACGGAATCATTCAGCTTATAGATACATTAGAAACGCTTCAACTATTCGATATATCTGTACAAATGGTTACTTTGTGTCAGATGTTGTTATAATTGTATCCCTAGCGCTATTACTCTGTTCGCTATCTTTAAGATGTTTCCTGTGGATTCTCGTGTGCGGAGGATCCCGGTGTAAGGGCTTGTTCACACAACGTTTTGCATGCGTTTTACGGATCCGTTTTTTGGATCAGTTTTTTCAGTGCTTTATTTAAATCAACCTGCAGTTTAAATATAATATAACCTATCAATGACCAAGTAAAAAACCTTTTTTTACCTAGTGTCAATCAACTGTACATACACCTATGATTTTAAAACCCACCCCCCATTTTTTTTTTTTTAAATCAACCAATAGTTTTCAAACCCACCCCATGTAAATGAATTAATAACAATCATTTATAAACTAAATATTTATAAACTAAATATATATTTAGTATACATATATATTTATATACATTTATATTATATATAAATACTATACAAAGTGTGTGTATATATGTGTGTGTGTATATGTATGTATATATATGTGTGTATAATATATATATATATTATTATATATTATATATATATATAATATATAATATATTATATTTTCTATTATATACATTTATATATGTATACATTATATACATTTATAACTAAATATAACCCAAACATAATATTATATTTTATATTTTAATTTAAATCCAATGTGTTTTACGGATGCGTTTTTGGCATCGAAAGCGGATTCAAAACGCACCCAAATTTATGCTGAGCTTTTGGATCCGTTTTCGGGATGCCAAAAGCGCACTCAATTATTTCCTATGGGGATCTCTCTTGCGTAAAACGCAAGAAAAATTGACATGTCAATTCTTAAAGCGGATCGCGAAAAGCGCATCGGCGATCACTCGTGTGAACAGCGTTGCGGTTTTGCCATTGAAAGCAATGTTAATCACACTGACAATTGTTAGATCCGTTTTGCGGATCCGTGAAACGGATCACAAAAACGTCGTGAGAACAAGCCCTAAGAAGAGCCTGGTTGCTGGCAGCTATCGTGGGGTGAACTTTAGTGAGACTACTTGGCGTGCTTTCAATGTGTTGTGCCATACTGTACAACTACCTGAGGTGAGCAGTAACAATACTGCATTGTCTATTGTGACTTATACTCTTTTTATCCTTCTATCATTTTATCCCTAGCACATCTAGTTGTATCAAGACTAAAGTCGGCGCAGCCATCTTCCAGGAAATTTTAGAGCACTTCATGCTTCCCTCTGCCTACAAGCTTTCTGGAGATGGCGTTTTCATTTTCCAGCAGGACTTGGCACCGGTCCACACTGCCAAAAGTACCAATGCCTGGTATAATAACCACAGGATCACTGTGCTCGATTGACCAGCAAACTCGCCAGACCTTAAAGGGGTTGTCTCCCTACAAAGAATAACTTTCAAATTGTAGGGAACACAAAAAGAAGACATTTTCCAAATATATTGCTTTGTTCATCTATTTTTGTTAAGGAGCTACAAGTGAATTTATCACCTCCCTGGCTATTTCAGTTCCCTCAGTAACCGACCTGTGTACAGCTCTCCCCCTTGCTGTTTGTTCTACGTGATAGCAGTGAGTAAAGTCATCACACAGGTCGTGGCAGCTCTGTGCTGGCCGGCAGTAAAAAGCTTGATTTATCTAAAGTAAACAGAACTGTAATTAGGGCTTTTGTTTCAGGGATCAGATAAAGTCCTTGTTTCCAAGAAGCTTCTGAACTAATTAGCAACTGAAAGCACAGCATTGAATACACCAAGGAGCTGTATGCAAATCAGTCAGTCTGACCAGGAAGTGACCGAATATTTCATTCATGCATCCTATGAAACTCTGTAGGGAGACAACCCCTTTAACCCCATGAAGAAATCTATGGAATATTGTCAAGCAGAAGATGAGACGCCAGACCCAACAATGCAGACGAGCTGAAGGCTGCTACCAAAGCAACCTGGGCCTCCATAACACCTCTGCAGGCCACCGACTGCTGGCCTCCATGCCACGCCGCATTAATGCAGTCATTCATGCAAAAGGAGCCCCAATCAAGTATTGAGGGTGTTTACTGTACAGACTTTTTGTTTGGCTGACACCTCTGTGTTCCCAAAAATGTTTTAACACTTGGTCTTAGATTACCTAATTTTCTGAGGAAAATGACTTTTGGGTTTTCTTTGGTTGTAATGAGCCATAATCCTCAAGATGAACAGAAAGAAACACTTGGAAAGTTCACTCTATTTGTATTGACTCTATATAATAGGGTTTCACTTTTTGAATTGAATTACTGAAAAAAAAAAAAACTTTTGGCTGATATTCTAATTTATTGAGAAGCACCTGTATTGAACAGTTGGAGGGGTTCACTCTGCTACCCCATCAGGGCACCTATGTGATGATCGTGGTGTTCTGATGACTTGTGGCACATGGGTCAAATAAGGCTGGTTATGTCCTCATAGATTGCCTGTTGGTTAAAACACTTTTTTTTCTTTTTTTTTTTTTTTTTTTCTCACAATAGAACTTGACTGTTCTAAAGCACTCGCTCGGCAAAGCTGCAATTATGACACATTAAAATGTACTTAATGCAAGTATTTAGAAAAAAACTGTACTTTATTCTACAAAGTGACAGATGTAAAAACAATCCTAGAGTCATGCAGCATGGTCATGTCCTCTTTATCAAATACGTACAGTTGAAACCAGAAGTTTCCATACTATAAAGAGCCCCATCTGCAGGTTTTTCTCACTATCTGACATGAAATCAGAATAAACCTTCCCTGTTTTAGGTCAATTGGGAACCAGAATTATTTATATTTGCCAAATACTAGAATGAGGTTTTTTTTTTTGTTTTTTTTTAAAGGCATTTTTATTACTTTCTGCCAAGTCAAGCTTTCATCCATTTCATTAGTATTTGCCATCATTGCCCTTAAACTGTATGACTTGGGTCAAACGTTTTGGATATCCTTCACTGTGCTCACACCTACCCTTTCAGCTTTGCCCATACATTTTCAATAGGATTGAGATCAGGTATTTGCGATGGCTACTCCAAAACATTGACTTGGTTCTCCTCATGCCATTTTGTAACCAGTTTGGCAGTAGCTTCAGGTCATTGTCCATTTGGAAGACCCATTTCCACCCAAGCTTTAACTTCCTGACTCTTGAGATGTTGCTTCAGTATTGCCACATAATGTTCTTTCCTAACGATGCCATCTATTTTGTGAAGTGCACCAGTCCCTCCTTCAGCAAAACAACCAGACAACATGATGCTGCCACCCCCTGTATTTCACAGTTGGGATGGTGTTCTTCGGCTTTCAAGCTTCTCCCTTTTTCCTCGAAACATAACGATGGTCATTATGGCCAAACAGTTAAATTTTAGTTTCGTCAGGGCATGTCTCTAGGTTTTTGTTCCTGTGTGCATTTGCAAACATTAATTTTGCTTTGGTTTCTTTTTGAGTAATTGCTTCTTCCTGGCAGAGTGGCTTTTAAAGGGGTTTTTCCACCAAGTAATGTTGACGTGGGAACCTCCAAAATGGGTATTTAATCACTTTTCTAAATATGTGATTACAAAAAGTTAAAACTGAGAGCTACAGCATTTCTCAATCCCCCTTAGTTACCTCAATGCTTTCCCTAGTCACGACCCAGGAGCTGACAGGCCGCGCTTGCGTGAATCACTTCACTTATCTGATGACAGGCAAAATGAATGCGATTTTAAGGCACCGGGTAGAGAGTGCAGTCTGAGGCTGTCTTGCTGTATTGAGAATCCACTGTTGTACTGTTTTATTATTTCACTTAAGTTTTGAGACGCTCCCTTGGATTCTTCACTCACCCCCACCCTCTCTCCCCTGCAGCTTCATGACTCAGCATGATTTGTATATATCCTGCTCTTGTGCTGACAGGAGGTACGTAACTGGTCTCTTGGCAAATCCCCTTTAAGCCCATGTTGATACAGTACTCGTTTCACTGTGGATAATGACACAATCTTGCCAGCTTCTTCCAGTATCTTCACAAGGTCTTTTGATTTTGTTCTTGGGTTGATATGCACATGTTGGGCCCAAAGCACCGTAATCTCTGAGACACAGAGCCCGTCCCCTTCCTGATGGCTGGACATTCCCATCTTGTTTGTACAGATGAACGAGGCACCTTCAGGTATCTGGAGATTTGCACCCAAGAATGAACCAGCCTTCTGCAAGTCCACTATTCTTTGATATCTTGGCTGGTTTCTTTAGACTTTCCCATGATGTTACACACAAGCGGTGTGTTCCTGGTGTGCTTTAAAATACATCCACAGTTGTGTCTCTAACTCAGATGTTGCCAATAAACCTTCCAAAGACATGATATCATATGAACTGTCACAAATTGTTTAAAAGCAGAGTAATCCCAGTTTAGCAAACTTTTGATTTTGATGGAAGTAATAAAAATGCCTTGAATTCCTTCTCTGGATTGGCAGGGGTGTCCCCACATTGCACTTGGTGATTCCTCCTTTTAACCTTGTATTACAGGTGTAGTACCTGACCTCATTCTCCCTTCTCTTCTCAGCTGGCTTATGGACGGGACGGTCGGTACAAAGGGTGTGCGGTGGGTGAATACAACGCTGACCGGGTGGCTGAGGTGGTCCGGGAGCAGATGGTGAGCTCCTGGGTTGCTGGGGGCCACGTCCGGGTCTCGTTCTGCGCTCCAGGTCCTCCAGGGAGGAGCACATTGGCAGCATTGATCGCAGCACAAGCAACCGTGAGTGTGGACACCTACCAGACTGGCTCTGCTCATTGCTTGTGAATTTCCCCTAAGTGAAGTATATGAACTTTGTTCTCTCCTATTTGAAGGCAATAAATCGTGGGAATGGGCTCCTGCCCGAACCAAACCTTCTGCAGCTCCTGAACAGCCTGGGCTCCTCGGCCACGCTCCAGCTTCTGCTCAACCCTCTGCTGAACGGAGCTGGGAACAAGCAAGGTCTGCATCCGGGTAATCACTGCAGCTCCTTCACAGCCACAGAGCAAATGCTCATAGACGGAGAGGGAAAGTTCTGGTGATGTGTCCGGTTCCTTATGTTACCCTCACTAATGGCCAACTTCATTAACGGGGTTGTCTCACTACATTGATTTATCTTAGCTCAGTCCTGTTTTCTTGGTTTCACTTTGAATTCGGGGTTTTTTTTTTTTTTTTTTTTATTTTTTTACTGGCTTCCACTAGGCTGCAGTAGAAGCCAGGTCTGTAACTATAGCAACCGTGCTGACTGCCTATCAGGAGAGCTCAAACGGGTCTGTAGCTATAGCAACTTGAGGAGCTGATGCAGCCCATACAAGAGGGGATATCTAGGAATAGATAGGACACTGTTAATGAACACATATTGCAAAGTGACTTGTTTTTGAAAGATCTTTAACATAAAAAGCAGCGATCCTTGTAGTGAGACAACCCCTTAAACTATTGTGTGGAATCTGCATATATTCAATCATTACCAGCAAAAGTCCACTTCAGGGCCTTCTATTTACCTCTGTAATATTGCACTATATATGCCAATAGTAGGTAATCTATTGAACGTCTGATATTTATGAAATACTTCTAAAATCCATAGTCACACTTCACAGCACAAAACCTCTGTAATATAAGCGAAGCTTAGTAAAGCTGGTAATGTTCTTCTGGGCTACAGATTTCCAGCAGGTCCCAGTGGACTCCATGAATTTAGGCAGAGAGCCGGCTGCACACCTGTGCGACACTTCGGAGCTCAGTCTCTCTTCTCCAGTGTGTGTACGGAGGGAGATTCTCCTCCTTACATGTCTAGGTGTCTTATTGCCACTATGGCTAATTAAAATAGGAATTGGTATCAAACTACGCAATCTTCATTTTTATGAAACCTGACCTATGCCTTGGTGACTTAAGATGGGGTGTTCTTAAAGGGGTTTTGCCGCGATGTAGTGTTGACGTGGGATCCTCCAAAATGGGTATTTAAAGGGGTGTTATCGTTTTCAATAAATGGTCTTCAGATAAGGGGACAGTGAAAACAAACAACTTTGCAAGTGGATGTCATTTGCAAAGCTGTCTCGTTTTCTCTGTTTCTGTAAATAAACTCGCCTTGTCTGGGTCTAATCCTACCCCTCTCTGTTCATTGGGTGCCGGCTCTTGTCAATTACCATTCTGTGCGGCCCCTGGGACAAAATCGGGAGCGCGCATACCTGCGCATGCTCCCTGAGGACTCTTTCGTCTCCCTGTTTTTTTTTTTTTATTCACGTTCAGGGGCGCTGCGCCGCCCATTCATTCAGTGTATCTTTTATTATGCCGTGCGCCGCGGCTGCGCCAGGCGCCTGCAGCAGCACAGCTCAGTGTCTGCTGCTTGTGCGGCCCGCTCCCCCCTCTCCCCACTGCTGCGCGGCGCCGTCAGTGCCTCAGTCCAGGGCCGTCTCTTCCATTGGGCAAGGTAGGCGGTTGCCCGGGGGCCCGACGAGCACAGGGGCCCCACTCGGGGCCCAGGTAGCCACCTACCTTGCCCAATGAATGTAAGCTCTCAGACCCAGTGGCGTTACTTTCGCCTGCCTGCGCTTACTATTCATAGCGCAGGCAGGGCTGTGCGCCAATCAAGTAGTAGAGCAGGGGCCCTGTGACCGGACGTTGTGGCCCCTGCGCTTTACTCTTCACAGCGCAGGGCGGCGCGACAGTGATGCTGTGAACTCCTATTGAGCCAGGTCCCGGCTCAATAGTAGTTTTGGAGCATCTGTCTTTCCCCTGCTTTACTTCACTGCCGCGCCGCCCTGTGCTGTGAAGAGTAAAGCGCAGGCACGGCAAGGCAGTGGAAGGTGGCACTTCCCAGAGACCACGCCCCTCCGTCCCCGGGGCTGCTGGGAAATGTAGTTTTAGTGCTAGGTCAGGTGCAAGTAAAAACGTTCCTGGTCCCGCCTCTGCAGTGTCTGCCCCAGAGTGCACAGCAGCAGCTGTCTGTCTACATTGCAAATCAGCGGCATCATACAAGGTACAGACTGGTGCCCCCAGACAGTAACACTGCCATAGGTGAGAGTAAGGGATGACACTGGCCCCCACTCATTGAATGGGGGACAGTGACATAGCTGTATCATGTAACTGCATAAGTCCAGTCAGCCATCCTGGCCCGTGTCACTGTCCCCCACAGCCTCTCTAGTAACTGCCATATTATTACTATATAATAAGAGAGGCTCTGGGGGACAGTGACACGGGCCAGGATGGCTGACCACAGGCAGTTATACGAGGGCTGTAATGTGTAAACAAAAAGCTCTTACTAGATGAGAATGCCTAGTGAGAGCACAGGCACTGTGAGGTGGATTGTTATGAACACATGCAAGGGAGGTGGAACAGCCAGGCTGTGCTGGCACCTCCCTCTGATGTTAAACACTAGACTCATGAACGAGCACAGACAGTGAAGGGAGGGGGGATGATGTCATCCCCCTGCAGAAAAGAAACACCCAGATGGGAGGGGAAGAAACGCCCCTGGGTTGCAGGACATGAGATATTGAAAGTTCTCAGAAATAGCTGAAGTAAGGAAGCGATCCCCTTTAATCACTTATCTAAATATATGTGATTACAAAAAGTGAAGCCTCTGAGAGCTACAGCCTTGCTCAGTCCCCCTTAGTTTCCTGAAAGTTTACATTCGACACGACCAGGACACTGACAGGAGCTGATCTGGCCGCGCTTGTGTGTCTGCACTTATCTGACAGAAAACATGAAGGAGCTTGGAAGGGGCTGGGGAGAAAGTGCAGTGTATGAGGTTGTCTGCTGTATAGAGAATCCACTGGTTGTAATGTAATTATTTGCATAAACATTGCAGGCGCTCCCTCCTTCCTCGCTCTCTGCTCACCCCCCCCCTCCCTCTCACCCCTGCAGCCGTTCATGACGCTGCATGCTTTGTTGATATTCTCCCCTGAGCGGATAAGAGGTAAGGAACTCGCTTCGTGGCAAAACCCCTTTAAGGAAATCTCGGGTACTAATGATATAGTGCCTACGAGGTTCCTGCTTCTAAGAGAAGCAGCTTGGATATTGAACGTAAATTCCTTGGCACCGGCACGGTCAAATGAGAATTTATCAAGCATTTCAGTTCAGTCTTATCTTTTACAATAGTAGATTTATGTGAAGATCATGTAGTTTGATACCAATTATTTTAAGAGGGCGTTCACACGGCATTGAGAAAATTGTCGGATTTTCCGTTTTTTTTTTTTTTTTTTTTTTTTTGTTTTGTTATGCCTGAGATGTAAAAACCTGTTGGGCAGAAAATTCATGCAGTCTGAACTACTACACGGATTTCCTATTTTAATCAATGTAGGAGGTTGACAGTCAGTTTGCAGATGGTTTTCAAATCCTGAAACACTGTAAATCCGATTGAAAACCCTGCTGTGGGGATAAGACCAAAATAACACTAGTGGCAGTGACACACCTAAGTGTGAGGGGGATCCCGGTACGCCCGCTTGAGAGACTGGTCTCAAAAATGTCCCGCAGGTGTGCGGCCGGCTCTTGACTACTTCTCTGCCTAAATTCAGTCCACCGGGCCCTGCTGGAAATATGTTGGGAGATTGGCATCCCAGATGAACCTTACCAGGTTTACAAAGACGTTTTATATATTATCTGCTGGTCTATTACTGGCCTATATAGCCTCACTAATAGCAACATAAGGCTGTTAACATGGCTTATTGCAGTGCATATAGTATGCGTCGCAATGAACTGTGTGTTTTGGAACCACGCGCTGATCAGCGTAATGCCAAAGCACAGGGGGGGGGCAGCCGGGTGCCGGCCCCATAGACATGCATTGTCAGTGGCGCGTATTTAATTCTCCCCAAGCGCGTACAATATGATTGTATTGTATGCATGGGGGGGATGACGCCTAATCTATAGTTTCAGAAAATATTTACGGATCCAATCGTATAATTATACACTCTATAATTCCAAATACTTGTGTTTTAAAATCCACAGCAAATAAGGCAATGATAAAATATAGTAGAAAATGGCAAGGTATACTTAAGTCCATTGAAGTCAGTCCATGACCTTCTCTGTGAATGCAATGGTTCTCTGTGAGATAGCAGGGAGACGCTGACGACCAGGCTAGTGAGACAGCTGCTACGTTTCGAAGGTGTAACCTCCTTTGGACTATTGAACTTGTGGGAGTTGGCCGGGATTTCATGGTGTTCTTGTTAGCAAATTTTTTTTGAAAGGAATTGGGCATAAAATGTTGCACCAATTGTGCTGCTTTGTCTGCGTGCGCCTGGCCTCCTAAGTTTGGAAGGATCAATCGTAAGTGGACCTTGGTGCACGCACGCACCCCCCCCCCCCCCCACCACCCTATCATCCTGTCCTAAGGGTATGTTCACATGGTGTTTTGGATCTGAAAACCACATCCAAAATTGATGCCAATGGGATCCAAAACCACATCCAACACACAGGTGCGTGTTTGGCTGCAGCAGGAACACACTATAGTTTTAAATAGGGCATCTGTGTCTCTGGAATCAAGAATTGACAGATCCGAAAGACGCAGGTAAATGTGCATGGGTGATCACTCGTGTGAACACCGATGCTTGTTTCACATTGAAAGCAACGTAAATCATACTGCATGTTAGATTTGTTTAGGTCCGAAATACGCATCTATAAACGTATGTAAACACTGAGTCAACAGGCCGTGTGAACATAACCTCAGTTGTAACAGGAGACAAACATTGGTGTTACTGTAGACAAGCAATTGGGTCGTAACTCCATAAAATTCCAGTGAACTCCACGAACTCATCCATAGTTGTTCTTCCAGAGTGTCTTGATGAATTTCAGACCTCCTCATGTCCCCTTCCATCATATCCTGCACTGTACAGTCCTGTGTGTATTACGTGCCTCTGGGCTTCAAATGGTCTCCAAAAAAAAAAATGGGAATCTCGCAAGAGAACAGTGACTTTTGATCACCATTTACTATTTTGCCATAGGCAAACTTAAACTCTATCAGTTCTCAATCTATAAAACACTAAAACGTAACTTTTATTATGTATAACACTTAACCTATATACACACTATTAAAAAACCTGATTTCTAACCTCACCATTTATGCCTTTCTAATTGTGAAGGAATAGCTCCTTTTCTATTACCAAGTCTGGTGGAACACCACCTATTAACAGGAGAACCTTATATATACAGTGATTTACTAACTCCAATAAGGGATCCCAAACATCCCTAATCTGATGGACATAAAACATATAAGGTTTCCTTGTGACACCCTCTGCAGCGGGTAACACTGTAGACAGAGGTGAGAAATCAGAATTTAAAATGTCATGCCTGACCTCCCCAACATGTTTCACCAGCTAACCTGGCTTTATCAGGGGTTAGAGGTCTGATCACATTTGGTCTAGGCTCATTTCCTTTTATATCAAGTTAGGTACACCCCCTATGCAGGTGCTCACCAATTAGCCACCAGAGATTCAACAATACCCATTCCCTCTTCCACTCTCCTGCATGCATACTGATACTATGTGCTGCTGCCACTATGTTCTTATAGACAACATTCCTCAGACAAGTTCACCATCTCCATAACGGGCTTGCGCCCCATCTTACCATGCTGCCCACGTCCTGTACCAATGGAGATATCTGCCCTGACTGTGATGGACTTCCATCCAATTTCTCTCATATGATTGCGTCTGCGTGGCTCACCTAGAACGGACTAAGCAGAATAGGTGTAACATTTTACAGCACACTACTAGCTTATTCACTTCCCATATTCCCCTGTTAATAGGTGGTGCTCCACCAGACATTGTAATAAAAAAGCAGCTATTCCTTCAGGAGCAGAAAGGGAGATATTGAGAGGTTAGAAATCATGTTTTTAAATAGTGTGTATAGAGGTTAAGAGTTATACATAATAAAAGTTACGTTTTAGTGTTTTATAGATAGAGAACTGATAGAGTTTAAGTTTGCCTATGGCAAAATAGTAAATATAGTGATCCATGGGCTTCAGGCAGCACTGCTGGGGATTATAGGATCTGCTGGGAAGGAAGTTTAGACTTTGCAAGCCTCTTGGCCTCCCTGTGACTGGTCCTCCTCTTTCAAGGTGGGTAAGGGTAACTGATTGCACTGTATATTTGACGCTGATAATCTGTCCTTGTATTTTCCGGTGTTTCCCTTTTGTAAAGTACTTCTTACTATTGCAGGACTCCTCGGTGCACCCCCTGCTGTGTCTCTCCTCGCTAACCCTGCCCTGTCCACTACTCTCCTGCAGCTGGCACTGCAGGCACAAAACCCCTCCCAGGTAGGTGGCCGCCACCATTGCAGAATATTTTTAGCTCTCGAGGCATAAATGGACGGAATGGCACTTGTGGTGTTGGTGGTTTCTAGCTTGTAGGTGTCTTGAGATGGCAATGATACCAAGGCTATGTTCACACGGCTAATTGCAGGGTGTACAGTACGCCCCGCAATCACACTGGATGTTTGGGAACTCACACTGATCGGTGCGCACTTCAGCTATGCGCGTGTTGTGTGGGGGGTGAGGGGAGGGGGGGGGACTGCCATTACTCACAGCGCATAAGCGCTGTGAATAAATGACGTTAATTATCTCCCCGCGCCTACAATACGATTGTATACGTGGGGAGAGGAGGCGTAATCCATAGTTCTCTGAGAACTGTGGATTACCGTAATGATTGGGGCGCAGTACGCTCTCAATATGTGGCGAAATGCGTCCCAAAATAAGCCGTGTGAACATAGCCTAAATGAACGCGTCATGTTTGGGGCACTAAACTGGTGTAGAACATGTTTAGAGTTGACCTGAAATGCCTAGTTTACTTTATCCTTGATGTCTGCAAATTAAACGTTTTTGGAGCATCCTCTTATAAATGTGATGTGCGCTTTGTTTTTCATCCTAGAATTTTATCACTGAATCTGTCAGATGGGTGTTACCATTCCAGGTTTCAAAGGGGCGTGCCCCTGCACACTGAATGTCAGCTGATTGGGTGATGGCAGACTGCATGGGCATACCCCTGTTAACACCCAGTTGATAGATGCAGGTTCTCTTATAAAGGATTTTGCCATTAGGCTCATCAACCATTCAGAGAGATGGGAAAAGTGAAGATCATACTGGACCTTTATATGTGAAACCGGTCTAGCAGTAAGACTGTAAGGGATGCACTAGTCTTACCCTGTCTGAGCAGGGAAATCGCCCCAAAAAGGGCGACCTGACGCTCAAACCTCTTCCTGAGCTGTGCCATAAAGACAGAAGACAAAACGTGACAAACAAGAAACGGACACCACAGATAACAAAGAATAGTTGTGCAGGCCAAGGTTAAACCAGGAGTATACCAGGGACAGAGCTGGAGAGTATCCAGTCAGACTCGCCATAATCGGAGTACCAGCAAAACGGACAGCTAGGACACACATGCACTCACCCCGGCCAGGGATTGGCTCCTGTGCTTAAAGGGGTTTTCTCGCTGCAAAGATCATATCTGTAATTATGGGGACAGTAAAAATAAGCCCTTTTGCAATTGGTTTGCATTACCTAAATCAATTAGTATAGCAGATGTAAGCTCATCTGTGCATATATAGCTATTTTAGCAGCAGGTGGTCTGGCTACAGCCCTTTGCTGTTTGGCTGCCCTTATGTCATTCAGCACTGTTGGGACATGCTCTCTGTGCTGTGATTGGCTGCCTGCACTCTCTTCCCTATGAGCTGTGTAAAATGAAAGTGAAAATGACTACTATCCATGTTCTCATTGACTTTCACTGCACCCTGAGCTGTGTAGTAATGGTTGCTGACAGGGCCACCGTAAAGGGAGAACAGGGGGGTACTGCTATACGGGGCCCAGTGAAACATACAGCATGTGGCCACTGAGGCTGAATCATCAGCAGGTGTTCACTCACACTCTCACACACACTCACACCTCACACTCTCACACTCACCCACACTCACACTCACATTGGACAACCTGACTGGCTTTTTTGCAAATGTGGAAACCTGTTTAACTTTAATTTCTTCTGTTCCTACAGAAACCTGGAATTCTGGGAGACTCGCCCCTGGCCACCTTGTATGGCGCCCTGGGACTGTCTCCTCAGCTGGCCCCCCCACCAGGGAAGTCCATTCTTCCAGAGCTCGGTTTAGGTAAGGTTCCCCTCTTGAGCTTCTTTTACACCCTGGATTAGATCAGTAATTAGTCACTGGAGCATCTGAACAGAAGTTCTGAGTTGACGACATGGGCACTTTGGGGGGCACCCTGCCATTGACTGACTTCAAAGAAGGAAACCAACCCGGTCCTTTTAAAGTCTGTGCCCATGCCACTAAATGGTGTACAGACGGTGTGAATGGAAGTGGTGCTGCTTCCTCCTTTAAATTGATTGTCTGGGATCAGAAGTCCGGTCCTTGATTCTGGCACAGGGAGTCTCTGGGTCTATTGGTCATTGACCATTGTTACCAAACAGGAGCCGCACTATAAAAACACCAGACTGGTCGCCACCTGCTCTGTCTTGGAGCAGCTAGCTCCATGTGTGCGGAGGCTGCTTTACATCAGGGGTGCACAACCTTCTGTGGCCCAAGGGCTTCTGTCATATTGTACCTTTTCCAAGGGCCACAGTAAATCTCAGAGGGGTAACCCCACTGGAGGTCTGTATGATAGAGGAGAGGAGCTGTGCTCTGTGATATATAGGGTTGTAGGATAGAGGAAGAAGAGCTGAGCTCTGTGATATATAGGGTTATATGATAGAGGAGAGAAGCTGAGCTCTGTGATATATAGGGTTATATGACAGAAGCTGAGCTCTGTGATATATAGGGTTATATCATAGAGAAGCTGAGCTCTGTGATATATAGGGTTATATGACAGAATCTGAGATCTGTGATATATAGGGTTATATCATAGAGAAGCTGAGCTCTGTGATATATAGGGTTATATGATAGGAGAGAGGAGCTCAACTCTGTGATATAGGGTTATATGATAGAAAAGAGGAGCTGAAGTCTGGGATATATAGGGTTATATGATAGAGGAGAGAAGCTGAGCTCTGTGCTGTATCACCCAGAGTCTCTTCATATTGTGGACTATGGTTCTTTCTCCTGGAAAATTGTGTTGAATCTTTGCGGTTACTGAGGGAATAATGAATTTGGAGCGTCCGACCCTGAGGCAACAGAGCGTCCATAAAGCCTGATGCCCTCCTCCATCATGCTCCTCGGCCAGGATGCGGTGTTGGGGTGCAGTCCTCTGCTGCCAGAAACCACCTACAACATCCAAACTGTTTGGAGAAGGTTGTTCAGTTTACAGCTTCTGTTACTTTCCTCCTCTTTGCACTCTTGAGGGTTCGCTCTCTTCCTGGCTGTAGTAAAACTGCCCCCAAAGAACAGTTTAAGACCCCCAATAAAAAGAACCTCCCCTCCTGGTCACTGTCAATGCATTGAGTTATTTTCATCTTACTTGGGAATGAGACTTAACCCTTCTTGTCCTATGGTTTAGGGGGCAATCTTCCACCAGTTGGCATTCCTTCTGACTTGGGCACTCCTCCCCTGCAGCAGTTTCTTGGACCGCAGGCACCTGAATGGGACAGCCCCCCTCCTACTCCTGTTTTGGGCTCCTTGCTTGGTGGCCTGCCAAAAACTTCAGAATCAGGGGTAAGTTTTCTGCTGACAGTGAAGTAGGACTGTAAGTTTGGCTTTATTCACACTGCATGTTTGTAGTACATGCAGAAAGAGAACTCCTGGATAACTTTTTTTTGGGGGTGGGGGGGGGGGGAGAAATGTGTGCATGATGTTTTGTATGTTATGGTAGCATTAGTGGCTGTGATAGAGGATCCTAAAAGGGATGTCTCAACATGCAGTGTCAGAGCCACAGCCCGCTTCAAACTTGCGCTTCCTGGCTGTGGTTGGTTCTATAGCAGTGATTGACATCAGTTCTGCTATTCTTAACGGATTCTGCTAGTCATGACTTCTGGAGGTTTTTATATTTTTGTATATGGTGTTTTAAATAGGACTCCTCCTGCTGCGTCTTTCGGATCAATAATTGACATGTCAATTCTTTGAACGAATCCGAAACATGCATCGCAAAGATGCAAGTAAACACACACCAGCGATCACTTGTCTGAACGCCGATACACGTTTAACAATGCGCAGTGTGATTTTATATTGCTTTCGAAGTAAGATGCGTGTTTGAGTCAGTATAGGATCCCAAAGACGCATCTAAAACGGATCCAATACGCCGTGTGAACCTACCCTTAAAACTGGTCATTAAAGGGGTTGTCTCACTACAAAGATTGCTTTTTATGTTAAAGATCTTGCAAAAACAAGTCACTTTGAAATATATGTCCATTAACCGTGTCCTACCTATTCCTAGATATCCCCTCTTGTATGGGCTGCATCAGCTCCTCAGGTTGCTATAGCTACAGACCTGTTTGATACCTCATGATAGGCTGCCAGCACTAGTTGCTATAGCTACAGTCCTGGCTTCTACTGCAGCCTAGTAGAAACCAGTAAACACTCCCCTGAATTCAAGATGACAGGAATGAGGTAAGATGAATCAATGTAGTGAGACAACCCCTTTAACTTAAATTAAAATAAGAGAGCTCAGCAGGGAGCGACGTGCCATGACCGGAGGAAGCTTGAAGCAATGAGGGGAGAGAGCAGAGAAGTGGTCAGTAACCAAGGGAGACCTTTGCAGTAGATAAAAATCTCCTGAACAAAGCAAAATTGAAAGACAATGTATTTGGTAAGTCTTTACCTTTCCCTACATGTTGAAAATTTAATATTGTGCTGAGAAAACCCATTTGAATGTCTCGACATGTTTTAATAAATGACAGTTCTGTAGCCTTTTCTTATAATTCTGTGTTGTGCGGTTTCTCTGCTGTTCCTCATAGAAGTCTATTACGGAATCTGAAAACTGGAATAACTTCCGTCTGACGAAGGGTTGTGTTAAAGGGACCTCGTCAGTATTGATTAGATACGGTCATAGTACTAGGGACAGGCTCCCAGTTCGTAACGCCCATTTGACAGATTGGTAATTAATTTCTAGGAGGATTAACAAAAGGCAAATCAGAAGATGCTCCAGAACTATTTCAAAGAGAACAGAAGTAGTTGCCAAAAGTAGACTTGTGAGGGGGTGTCCTAGACCGTTTTTAAATTGTATATAACTAGGTTTTTGTCAAGTTTGTGTTTCCCCCCCATGACCTTTGAGCTCCCACAGCGGCACACATCAAAGAAAATGCTCAATTTACACATATGAGACAAAGTTCCTCTATGCTGATACCCAAGATCTCCTTGCCCATAGGGTATATTGGCTATTTTAGTGTGCCACGCTTTCTCAGCTGTGCACCGCAACATGAGCGTCAAGTGTGAACACGCCTTACAATTTGGATTCTGCTATGACTCTCGAGTTCTGCTGCTAGAAAAACTATGGGTATATTCACACAGCGTATGTGACGCAGTACACCAGCTGCTAAGTATGCACTGTTCAGCACGTACTTCCAAGCACAGGGGGACCTGTGAAGAAGTGATGTCACTTCTCTTCCCAGGCATACAATACGAATGCATTGTACACCGGGGGAGATGGACATCATTCATAGCTCTGAATTGCAGTAATTGCGGGCTGCGTGTCGTGCGTATGGTAGTGCAAATATTTGCTGAATTGAACCGTGTGAACATGCCCTATAGCTTTACCATGAAGCTGTGGCCAGTGTTCTCTTAACTCCTTAACCGCCCAGCGTCTTTAGACGGCAGGCATTTCAGGTCGTTCGTCTGCGGAGATGTCTTTAGACGTCGCTGCAGATATCAGGGTTTGCGGCGCCCTGGCGCCGCAGCAGCGCTGGGATTGGGGCTGTACTACACAGCCCTGATCCCAGAGCATCCCCTGCAAGCATCGGGGAGCGGAGGAAACCTCCGCAACCCGGTGCTTTAACCCTTTGATTGCGGCAGTGCGTTACCGCAGCGCAATCATAGGGTTTCCCTGCTCTGTCGGGTGATTGGAACACCCGGTGACCTGACAGAGCCCGGGGAACGGCTGCACAGTCAGCCCTGGGGACTAGAGTGGCCCCAGAGCTGTCTGTGTAATAAGCCAGCAATCAGGGCAGACTGTGTGCTGTCCAGATCACTGCCTGTGTCAAAGTGACACAGATTAGAATGTATTAGCATATATGAATATGCTAATACTAAGTGTTTTTTTTAAAAAAAAAAAAATTGTAAAACCGTTCTCCCTTCAGGGGATTTTGTAAAAAAAGTGTAAAAAAATGAATAAAAATAAATAAAATAAATATTTAATAAAAAATTGTGCATATATTACACACACAAAAAAAAACCTACACATATTAGGTATCCACACGACCGTAATAACCTGTAGAATTAATCTAACAAGTTAAGTGTGAAATATGAATGGTGTAAAAAATTATTTTTAAAAAACTAAACATTTAAAAAAAAAAAATTCTGCCATTATTTATAAGCAAATTTAAACTATTCCCTCAAAGTACAACTTGTCTCGAGTAAAACGAGGCCTCATACAACTGCGTCATTGAAAAAATATAAAAGTTACAACTGTTGAAACGCAAGAAGGCAAAAACCAAAATGTTCTGGTCATTAACTACTTTTCAGGTGTTCGGCTTAAGGGGTTAAAAGCTCAGCAGAGAAGTATCTGAGCATCCTCCATACTCTCCCCATTACCACTTCACTAATTGACACATCTCTCCATATGCGATCAGTCAGCTAAGCAGGAGGAGTGACTTCAATGTTAATAACTGTTCTACAGAGAAGGGACCGCTACTACCTAGCGTGACTTACATTGTACTTTTGGGCTATGTTCACACGGCTGATTTTGGGATGGATTTTGTTCCGTATTTCGTGCCGTACAGCGCTCAATACGGCTGAAATCCATCCCAGTCATTACGGTAATCCACAGTTCTCATAGAGAACTATGGATTTGTCTCCTCTCCCCGCTCGCTGGATTTTGCGAGCGGGAAGACGGTGACATGCACATTATCCCGGCGGGATACGCGCCGTGGATAATGGATGTCTGAGGGCCGGCGAGGCCCCTGCTGCATGGCACACGCCGTAATTGCGGGCGAAATCCGTCCCGCAATTAGGGCGTCAATCAGCCGTGTGAACATTGCCTTACAAGCAGCTGTTGTAGAGAAACTTGATGGCGCCATGAAATTAAAGGCTGGATGTTTGCTGTTTTGTTACAGATGTCCCTCCTTGGAGAGCCCCCCAGGGACCTGAACATTCACTCAGTGCCTTACATGAACTTCCACAGCAGGATGCCCAGCACAGGATCAATGTGTAAGTGTGTCAATTATGCCTGTACGCTATTTTATTTATATTGTTGGTATTACATGGTCTGATCTCTGGTTTTCTTCCTTCCATAGGTTCCTCTAATAAGCAAGCACCATACCAGCAGAAGGCATCAGGAAGCCGGGTCCCCCTGGCATCTCTGCAGGAGTCCATGCTGACACCAACAGAAGGCTATCCCTTCGACTTCTCAACTGTAAGCAGATGAAAATAACTGGGGGCTGGGTTGTCAGTCATAAATGCCAGTTGTTTTTGAGTAATATTACCCTCTGCCCTTCCCCCATGCATCTGCCCATTCATGTCTAGTAGACGCTGGGGGTGCTGTCCAGCATCTCTCATGCTATAGCTGAGCATTGAAGGGGTATTCCCATTAGATATTGCTTGCTTCACAGCAAGTGCTGTTGAAAGAGCCAATTATAAAGATCCTTAGCTTTTTTTTAAAAAAAAAAAAAAAAAATTTTTACCTAATACAGGCTTTTTATGCACCTTCAACTTGCTCTCCTTTTAGTTATCGACCACTGCTGTGAGCTGTTCAAATAGTAACATGCACAAAATGTTAGGTAATCCTGCCTTACCAGCAACCAGTGGTGGTGGTTGGTAACCAAAGAGATAAAGTAAATTGAAGGTGCAAAAAAAGCCTCTATTAGGTAAAGCATACATATCTATTTTTTTTTTAGAACTGTATTTTTATTAAAAGTTTTTGGAATACAGACAATCACAGAATAATGCGTATTCAATCGGCATACACCATATACCCAATAGCGAAAAATGAAATGGGGCCTAAACATAGGCGTAAATGTGAGTCAGTATAACAGAGCCAAGCAAATGACTTATTCAAACCAAAAACCGTAAATCATGGTACAAAGCAGGAGGCAATAGAGAGGTAGGACGTACATGGAAGAGCACAAGACTAGACACAAAAGGGGAGGTATAGGAAGGGGAGGTGGGGGGGGGGGGGGACGCTCATGAGCATACATATCTTTTAATTGTATTCATTTTGTGAATTTCTTCCTTTACAGTAACTGGCAACTCCAACAGCACTTGCTGTGAATGGAATAACCCTTGTGGGTGCTAACTGTATAATCTCCTATATCAAGTGGTTTTTTTTGTTTTTTTTTTTTTTTCTTTCGTAGGAGCTGCACCCTCGTGCCTTCTCACAAAGAGACCATATTGTGCCAATCCTGAGTGCCTATGAGTCGAGGAATAAGGTAAGTGCTCGGCTTTAGAGGTTACCTCCAGTGAGGCTGTGGCCCAGAGATCAGGCTCTTAAGTGAAGTGTCCTTGTTCTGGCTTGCACATCCTGTGATGGACTGTGTTGAACAGACCTTTAATTGCTAATGGAGTATGGAGCGGGCTCACTCAGCCCGCTCAATATGTGGTGGGTGCCGGCTGTTAATTACAGCTGCCACCGTGAACTGCATTGTGATGGCAGCTGGTAGCCTACTAAAGGCTTCCGTAGCTGTTGGGGTATGTTCACACGGCGTATTTGTGCGTGCCACGAAACGTTGGGTGTTTTGAAAGCATGCGCTGATCAGCGTGCAATTCCAAAGCCAGGGGGGGACGGCCCCATTGACGTGCATTGTTAATGGCGTGTAAGCGCCGCAAACAATTGACATGTCACTTCTCTCCCTGGGCATATGATACGATCGTATTGTATGCCCGGGACTGCGTAATTCATAGCTCTGAATTACTGTAATTGTGGCAGGCATTTCACCTTGTATAAAGCAAGTTACGTGACGAAATGTATGTGCATATACACAGCCAAATAAGCAAAGTTAACATATCCTTACTATCCTTATTGCTTACAGGAAGTAATGGAGCGCCATCTTGGTACACCCTTCTGCATTATTTAATACATATTTATATTGCAGGAGGGTGTACTAAGATGGTGCTCCTATCTTTATATTGATACATAATGCAGAACAGTGTGGCCAACTGCTCTAGGGGGACTGTGTACATTCAAAATTTTACATTTATCCTATTCAGTGAAGACCGTAAAAGAGAAACTAGAAAAATTGCACTGTGTAGTGGTTTTTTTTTTTGTCGTCGTCGTCGTCTCGGGTCCTGACAAAATTGGTATAAAGTGATCAGCCACATGTATCACATCATGGTACCAATGCCTACACTTCAGCCAGAAAGAAGTCCTCACTAAGGTCCATATATGAAAAAAAGTGTTCTTGCCCTCAAAAAATGGTGCTGCAGTGTCAATTAAAAAAAAATAAATAAATTTTAGTTTTAAAGTACAAAAAAAATAATGGACACAACATATTTGGTATCACTGGAACCATACCAACCTGTGGAATACAGCTAACACATCACTTCTAGTGATGAGTGAATAATTTTGAAAACAAAATACCTGCAAAAATAGCACAATTTAAGTTTTCACATTCAACCCCACAAAGACATTTTTGCAGTTTTATAGTACATTTAAAGGGGTTGTCTCATCTCAGAAGTTTCATAGGATGCATGAATGAAATAATTCTGCTTTGCTCTGTCACTTTCTGTCAAGCTGTCTAACTAGCTTATGGAGCTCAGTGTATTCAGACCTCTGCTAATTAGATAAATCTCATGCTGTCAGGAACAGGGGAGCTTCTGAGTTAAAGTAAACAGCAGTAATTACTGGCTTTTGTCTGAAAGATCAGATAACAAACAAGCTCTCACTGTCCGCAGTTCTGTGCTGCCACGACCTGTGGTGATCTCCCCCCTGCTGTTTGTTCTAGCTGATAGCAGGGAGTGACAAGTACACAGGACGGTCACTTGGGGAATCGGAGCTCAGAAGGTGATAAAATCACTTGTAGCTCCTTAAAAAAAAAAAAAAAAATTAACAAAGCAATATATTTGGAAAACGTCTTCGTTTAGTGTTCCCTACATGTTGATAGCTAATCTTTGTAGCAAGACAATCCCTTTAATGGCACCGTTAAAGTAAATTTTCATCCTGCTAACAAGCCCTCATAGGTTGTAAATGGAAAAATTAAAAGCTTTGGTTCTTGACAGGTGGGGAGAGGGAGGGGGGCGGTTGCCAGGTCATTAAAGAGAGTGATCTCACCACACTGCTCAAAGAGCTGCAACCAGCTTCAGCTAACATACAGTGCTAGGAATAGCAGAGCTGAAGTGTCAGTCACTGCAGTAGAGCTGCCCATAGTCTGTAGAATTGGGAGCCTAAAGCTGACTAAAGGGCATGCTCTGAAATGGTATGGGGGAGAACACCCCTTTTGGATAATGCATAAGCGGTTACGTTCCCCGGTCACCAGGCTTACACCCCTCTTGATGGTGGCTTACTATCCAAAAGGTCTGTTGAAAAGTACTGCTGTTATTAGAATTGCCTATAGCAACTCAACTCTTACCAGCAACAACTTGATCTTGTTCTGTACTTTGGATTTTGCAGATGCCCTCCCGGTTTCGTGACAGAAGCAGCAGCTTGCCAGCCCCTCTGCCTCCATTCACTGCAGGATCACCTACCTCTTACTTCACCAGTGGTCTGCAGGCTGGACTCCAGCAGACTCACTTGACTAAAGTAAATTGCCCCCTCCCTATCCCTTTCATGGTTTCTATCTGCAGTTCACTTGTATATAATAATGGCATATAACCATTTCTTTCTATAGGGGCTGAGTAAGCGTCCCTGCAGTCCTGGAGGAGTCCCTCTAGAGTATGAGGAACAGAGTCTACCAGCAGAAAACCTATGCAAGGTAAGTGCTGCCTTACATCAATGTGTGGGTTTTTTCCGTTTTCAGGATGAAAGTTGTAGCTCTTCATGCTGAACAAATGATAAAGATGGCAAGACAATCCCCTTAAAGTTTGAGTCAAAAGCTTCATTCTTCCTGGTCAGGCTGTGGGGGGTTCTATAGTAGTGATAAGCATATCAGCTGCGTATTTATAGCTCCACTAAAAGCATATCAGTTCAGTATTCATAACTCCACTAAAAGCACTGATTATGAGAGCAGGAGGTGTTTATATAGCAGAGGGCTTCAGAGCTGAAAGTAAGCAGAAGTAATTACTCAATTTTGTAAGAGATAACACGCTCTGTTCTCAAGCTGCCGGCATCCTGAGTGCTGACCTGTGGTGACGACACTCCCTGCTCTCAGATAACACAGAGAAGGGATGGTAACCAGAGAAACCTGTGTGCACTCAGAGCAGATAAAATCTCATCTCAATAAAGTAAACCGTGGATTTGGAAAAAAGTTCTCATTTACCTACATATTAAAGGCTAATCTTTGTAGTGAAAACTCCTGAATGGCAGGGTAGGCTATCCTAAATTTACTGTAGCTTATAAGCATATAGTCTCATTACAATTGTAGGTAATAACATAGTGATTTCTTTGAAAATGCCTAGATAAAGGGTAGAGTAAACTAGACTAATAGGACAATGATGAGGGCAATACATGAAAGGATAATGGGTTAATCCTTTTCTGCCCTGGGGGGATTTCTTTTGTCACCTACGTCCTGCTGATGACACTTGGGGTATGTTCAGATGGTGTAATAACCATGTGTACTCTTGCATGCTGTAAATGTGTCATTTGCACTTTTAAGTTATGGACCCTTGTAGTTGCAAAGTGTAAATGCCGCATAATATACCGAGGCAGAATTCTGCCTTGTATACAGCTGTATGTACATGAAAAGTAGTGAACTTGAATACAATACATGTATTAGGAAACTAACGTGTCTGACGGTGTTTAAAGAGGTTTTGCCAAGAAGCGATTTCTTCACCTAACAGGCTGAACTGTCCTCTTGAGCCGTGAAAAAAGTGGCGTATTTCTGTGTCTGAAAAAAAAAAGTGCCTCCTCTGTCATCGCACCACCTCCCATGCACGCTCCAAAGGCTGATATTCAGTCTCTGTAGTTGAGCAAACATAGTTTGGCTAAACCACAGAGGATAACTGTATTGTGCACAAGCTATACAGGTTTTGTTTTCTCCCTCTTATCTGCTCAGGAGAGAAGATGAGATCCAAGCAGGTTCACGAACTGCTGCAGGGGGGGGAAGGAAGGAGGGCTGAGCAGGAAGTGTCTGCATGTTTACTCAGATAATTACATTGCAATCAGCATATTCTCTATACAGCAGACATAGGCTGTGTCGCAGAGGTAGTGCACATGCCTAGAAGAACTGCTTTGTTCTCCCCCCTCCCTTCAAAGCTCATTCATGTATCCTGCCATCAGATAGGAAGTGCAAACAACTGAAGCACAGCCAGATCACCTCCTAGTCCTAGCTAATGTAAACAGTCAGGAAACTAAGGGCATCTAAGCAAGGCTGCAGCTCACAGGCTACACTTTTTTTTTTTTTTTTTTTTAATTTAATTACATATATTTAGAAAAGTGATTAAATGCCCATTTTGGAGGATCCCACATTAGATTGTGGCAAAACCCCTTTAATGCATGAAGGCAGCAGCAGAGGGACCTCTAGAAGTGCTGGCTTCAGAGTCCCAAGAAATGGTTTGTCTGGTTTTATAATCTGTACTAATCCAATTTTTTTTTTTTTCCTCTCCTCAGACTCCCATAGGTGCACAGAAACGTGGCTTTTCTCACTTAATCCCATCCCCGGAGCCGAGCCCTGAGGGGGGCTACGTTGGACAGCATTCACAAGGCCTGGGTGGGCACTATGCGGACTCTTACATGAAGCGCAAAAGGATATTCTAGCTGCTGCCTCCTGTGTCTGACGGCATCCGAGTGCCTGCACCCTGTCAGTCACGCTAGATTAAGGCTCTTATGTATTGAATGGATTAACCCCTAAGGTGCCAGTGCCGCCTGCCATTGGCTCCTGGGTGGTGACCTACCTAGATGTCTATCCTGTGCAGAACGAGGGGGATGGCTCCTCTCTGCACCTGGTTTATATATATTTTTAAGTTTGCCTTGTTTTTATTTAAGGTTTTATGTGTAATGTATAGCTTGACTGCATTTACTTTGACTCTTATTTAAATTGTCTGTTTTTTTAATTGTGCTGAATTTTTTTTGTTTTAATATATATATTTTAGCCCCCTTTTTTTGCTGCTCAACTTTCTATTTGGTCTCATGTTTTGTCACTTGTCCTGGTCTTAATGTTGCTCTTCTGAGCCAGCGCACTATGCCCCCCATCTGCTGCTGGCAGGGCGTCTTCTCCTAATTGATCTGTATAATAAGTGAACCTTTCAGGTGCGTTCTTCTACCTTCTGAGAGCACAATGTGAGAGAGAATCTGAGCCCTGATGTATAGGGTTATATGATTTGAAGCTGAATTTGAGTGAACAAAGTAAATTCTGATAGGATTCCTAAAAGAAAGGGAGTCCTGTAGCTTCCACCCATGTACAGCGATTGGCAGCCTTACAGAGCAAACTATGAATCACTAGATTTGGGTTGGGTTGTCGGGAATTTCGCTATCTCTTCAGGAGTCCTATCAGGATTTATTCTGCATTTTTATTTTATTTTATTTTTTTAAATTCCTGGAATTCAGCTTCAAATTAAATGTGGAAGAGCTATGCTGCTCTCGCGGTTGCAAAAATCACCTGATGGGTTTACTCTAAAGGGGTTTTCTCAGGACTTGCATTAGTAGGATATACTAGTTAGCTGCCAGGAACTCATGACAGAGCAAGTATTGGGGGGATGAGGCCGACACCTGACATCTTGCCCTTTTTCACTTGGGGGAAACGAACCCCTCGATGTACCACAACCTATATGGCAGTAGCGCCAGTAGTTTGCATGATGAAGGTGCTTAGATACTATTGGTGGTTGCCGGATTTCCTGCTGACTCTGGCTTAAAAAAAAGCAGAGGGTGACCATTGGACTAGGTGGCATGGCACTTTCCTGTATGGAGTGATTGGCATGATGGTATAGCCTCCCCATCCTGAGCCCACACCCTTAAGGTCTCTATCCCCAGTAAGTGATGGTCCTTGAGTTGTCTTCTACCAAGTTGTGGAAGGTGATGACCAGTTATGTTATTGTAGGCGTTGAGTCCTAAATGACGAATCTCCAGCAATTCATCTCTTGCCATTCACAACCTTGAGGAAGTTGTAATGTGGGGACACTGACGGATGTTACCCACCTGCCCTAGAGTTCACAATTTGATGTGAAAAGGACAAATCGAGGACTTGCAGAAAATGTTGGCTGCATGTTAGAGGCCTGCCTGTTTCCTAAAATCCTTATGTTGCCCATGAAATAACTATGCTGGAGCATCTCTTATAATTATGTTGTGCTGTTCCTCCTAGAAATATATATTACGAATCTGTTAGGGGTGTATCCCTACACAGTCTGATACGGGACTATCTGTGCTGACACCACCCCTATTTAGTCTCACCCAGATGAGATTCAGTAACATTAGGAGGAATTACAGGAACAGCACAGTGAGATGTAGAATCATTTGGTGGAACAAGACTATATGAAAATGGACCTTTTGGGAGACATCACAGCTCCTTTTTTTAAAGGGGTTGTCCAATTTTATTAAAATTAGTTTAAATGTGGCAAAGTTGGAGGCGGAGAGGTAAAAATTACTTGCCTTCTGTCCCTTTCCTGCTGCTGCTCCTCTTCACTTCCGGATTCTTTCTGACAACTTCAACTCCATTGACTGTGTGTGGGCTCCTCCCAAAAGTGAAGAGAAGTTGATACCAGAGCTGCGGTGCTAAGGATCACTCCACCCTTTCCCACTTAAAGTATAATGTTGTTAAATTGGACACCCCCATTTAAATCGTGCAGACCTCAAATTTTTTTTTTAAGGGTTTAAGAATGTTCTGAATTAATTTATACCTCAAATACCAAAGGGCTCAGCGCCTCCAATTCACTTGCTGGCGTCCCTTTTTTATCCTTATGAGTTGTAATGCATGAAGTGTGGTTTCTGATGTATGATTTTTGCTTGTATTTGGGAACTGCTTTTCCTCTTGCCAGCACATCCAGCAGGGTGATCAGAAATATGTCCTCTCCAGTAGATTCACGCCAAGGTCCTCGGCTGTTCAGTCACATCCCTATACAGCTTACCGGTCCCCGGCTGTTCAGTCGCATCCCTATACAGCTTACCGGTCCCGGCTGTTCAGTCACATCCCTATACAGCTTACCGGTCCCTGGCTGTGGATCTACTTCGTTGGATCATTGCAGGATTTTTTTTTCCTTACTTTCATTTCTGCACGTGCAACTTTATTATTTTTTTTTTTTTGTTTGTTCTGACTTTGTTTCTGGTTTAAATTGCTGGAAGTAACTTTTACTGCAAGTAAAGCTATTTCTAACAAATGCATTGGTTTTATGTTCATTGAAAACTGGATTATGCAGACTGATGTAATCTCACTACTTGTGCATTTCCCACCTTACCTCCCCCTCCCCATTTGCACCCTCTTCACTACATGGGTAAAATTTTGAATATTATGGCATTTATGATACTTTATATACATATACTTCTATCTATATTATATATATATATATATATATATTATATATATATATTATAATATTATATATATATATATATATATTATATATATATTATATATTTTAATATACACAAGGTCACCCCCCCACCCCCAATACCTCTTCAAGAATAAAACCTCTAGTGATTAGGTCTGGGTTTGGTCATGTTTGTGCCTTAACTGTGATGATTTTCTGGTCGAACGCCGGCCCTGAAAATGTCTTGTGCAGTCTAGGCCGATGTCTTGCAGGATCAAGTCACAAGCCTTACATCAACATCCTCACCTACGCGGTGGCGTGCAGTGTTGCTCTTCTGGGGGCGTCACTAAGGGTTTTCACATGGGTTTCTCTACTTACTGTCTGATCTGAGCCGCTGGGGAGTAGCCCTCATGGGTGTCTTCAGTTTTTGGGTTACCTTTTCATCAGTGCTGTGTATTTAGACCATAAAGCCTGTCCTGTATATGACTGTTTTACCTGCTGGATATTTTATGAATGGGTTTTTAAAAGTAAAGTTTTATGGAAAGTGAAGTCTCGTAATCCTGGTTTTTTATTCTCCAATCCAGTGCTCTACATCTGACTTGAATAGAACAAAAGGAGGAACATGCTATAGTGAGTGCTGTAGCTAATTGATTTTACCATATTTGTGGGCCTTTGATGCAATTACATGCCGACATATGCCCGACAAATATGGCAACTAGCCGGCAGTGGAGCAGGCACAGGCCTGAAAAAGATGCTCAGAGGTCCAATAGATACAGGAGAGAAAAAAATAGTGAGACAGACAGGAGCAACATCCCCTAATGGAGTGATGACATATAGCATGTTGGGTGGAGCTGCATAGATTGTATTTCTTGTTGGAAGTCCCTTGTGAAGGTTGATGGGGCTCTTCATGGTACGTGCCTGTCACGGGTGGTGGTAGGGTACTAGTACATTCTGGACCGGGCCTTATGTGGTAAGTCTTGGCCATTAGGGCTCGGTTCACACGGCATTGTTACATGACATTGTAATCTGCAACATATATTTTTACAGAAAAAAAAAAAGGTAGGTTCCTAATTATTGCCTTAGTCCACAAAGATCTTGTGCAGCAGTGCACTGTATATTGAAAATCCGTGCCGACTTCAGTTGCTTGTTCAAAAGCTCTCACCTATGTTAGTCATACAGTTAGCAAATAATACACCCATATATGGAGCAAATATACTATATTCATTATTACTAAAGAAAATCCCACAATACCAAGGCCCAATAATACTATTACCTAAGGACCAAATAATACTGCCAGACCATGACCATGTGCGACCACCAGATGTACGCAGGCATTGTGCAGACATGTAAGTGATTACAGTGACTCACAGGTGACGTCTTCTAAGACGAGTCAATTACTTTTCTTTTTGTTCTCCATGCAACCCAGACCTCCATGCTGACTTCTCCTGTCCACGACTCGTCTCTGCAGAATTTACCAAACGGTTTAGAATCCTCACTTTTCCAGTAGCTATATCCTTACCTACCTATTGTCACTATATCTCATACCTAATGGTGGCCTATAGGAAAGCATGGTGAAGCCTCATCCAATACACACACACACACACACACACACACACCACACACACACACACACACACACACACACACACACACACCACACACCACACACCCCACCCCCCCCCCCCCCCCCCCCACCCACCCACCTTTCAGGGGCTAGGAAAGTATATAGGGCCCCCCAGTAAATAGACATAGAGGTTACCCCAGCAGTTAGGTGTATAGATCCCAAAGAAGCTTGGCGGGTGTATAAAGTCCCCAGTAAGTGTATAGGGTTCCCCAGTAGGTTGGTAGGTATATAGGACCCCAAAGTATTTAGGTGGGTAGCTACAGCTCCCAGTAGATTGGTAGGTCTATAGGCCCCACGAGTAGGTATATTGAGTCCCCCAGTAGACTGATTAGGTCTTTAGTTCCCCCCCAGTATACTGGTAGGTATAAAAGTCCCCATATTAGGTAGTTATATGGGACCTCCAGTAGGTAGATTGGTATGTAGGTATTCCTGGTAGGTAGGTCTAAAGGTCCTCCAACGAAAGAAAAAAAAATACGTCTCCCAGTCCCCGTGAAGAACTAGTTCCTGTCCCCGTTCAGGCGGCGTGATATCATCACAGACTGTATAGTAACGGTACAGTAACATGCTGTATAATGTATACTCCGTGAGGGAGAAAGCTCCCTACTCTGCGGCAGCCTTTAGCTGTCTGTGCGTCCTGATGATGTGCACATAGTGAGGGAGACAGACGGACTGCTCTGGGTCCATGGCAGTGGTAACGAACCAGCAGTCTGCCCTGTGGATAGCGACGCTCTTGGTGCCAGTGCTTCCAACATCACACGAAAATTGGGAAGATTTGTTTGAATCCAAAACTAAATTGTGCTATATTCAATCAGATGCCCTAGAACATTGGTATTCTCCCCTACATGGTACCGATTCCACCCAGGTTAGGGGGTAGGGTGCTGGTTAGAGCATTCCCATGTAGCATGTGCAGCCCCCCTACTGGTAGTCTTTTGTAAGTATATACATATGGGTTTGTGACTACAATCGTGACCAGGGACTTTCTTTATAGTATTGGTACTTTTAGGCACTAGTAGCCTATAGCCAGTCAGCGACTTACCAGGGGACCTTGGGTAAGAGAAGGAAGGGGCTTCAGGCACACAAGGGTTAGGCTGAGGTGGTTGGGTTGTGTTTTTGAGAGTAAACGGTTACGCTGTTAGGGTATGTTCACATGATGTACTGCGGCGTGTACAGTACATGCCGCAGTACATCATGTGTTTCGGGAGCTCGCGCATACGGGTTGGCAGCCTGCCGGACCCATTGACATTCATTACTCGCGGTGCGTATTCGATGTGAATAATTGACATGTCACTTATCTCCCCGATAGTATTGTATGCACAGGGGGATGAGGCGTAATCCATAGTTCTCAGAGAACTACCATAATTTTGGCATGCATCTCGAGCGCAAATGTGTGCTGTGGCAGAGCGGCTACATGTAGTTGCCTGTTATTGCCACTATGTTAAGATATTCCAGAGTGGTATATGCGACATGCCACTAAGGATACGTGGCCTTGGTGGAATAGTAGCCGGACGTATTTATTTTCAGCCACACTAAGTGGTTGGCAACTGTATAGGATTAGTTTGGCTTTTCAGCCGTTTTTGGGCTCGGCTCTTATTGGGAGTAGACAATGTGTCGGGTGGGTGTCTACTCCCCATGTTCCAGACCACGTTTTGGATCGGGAGTCCTATAAAAGGCCGGGGCCTTCAGGTGTACAGGGGGGTGTGATCTGCTAGCTAGCAGTGCAGCAGTGGAGCTGGAGAGATGCTCTGGCCCCCAGAGGCTTGAGGGAAGCCAATAACATACGGGAGAGTACACTGTGTTGATGCTGGAACTTAGGTCCAGAATACCGATAGACAGGGTCTATTTCCATGTGTAGTTAGTGGCTAGACGGCCTGAGGTTTTTAATTTGTTTATACGTTTATTTCTGTACCTGTATCCTGAGCCCGAATAAAGCTGGCTGCGGCCAGTATAAAACCGACGCCTGGTGTCGAAGTGCCAGCCGGTTTATGAAAACCGGCGATCCCAGAGCTGAATGACCCCCAGGCTGAGCCAAGATGGCGGCCGAAGGCATGTGAGTTGTCACAGTGCCGAAATTACGCGATGTGTCATTTATGAGCTAGCCGGCAGTGGAGCAGGAGCAGGCACAGGCCAGTGACACTTGGCCTGAAGGAAGAGATATTCAGAGGTTCAATAGACAGTGGAGAAAAAAAAAAAAGAGACAGGAGCAACATGTTCCCAGACCTTACCACAGGACCGAGAGGACCCGCAGATAGAGTGGGCAGGTTACTTGGCTGTAACAAGTGCTGCAGAGGGGGACGGAGGTGGCTTGGCTGCATTCTTGTTGTTGGCCAATGGGTTTATTCAGCTGCACTGCTGGTTGCAGGGAGTGTCGCTGTCCATGGTAAAGTGATGCAGGAGGAATGATCAAAACAGGTGGACAGTAGGAGGAGAGCAGGGTGGAGTGTACCTAAAGAAGTTACAGCAGGTGGCAGGCTAGGCTCCATGATAGCCTGCTCCTGGTTCAGGCTGGATATCGGCCCTAGGATCTGGTACAGCCTGGAAGACCTGCTGCTGGTGGTATCAAGGAGGAGGTCCACTCTTGAACAATTTCTGGGGTGGGACAGCAGGTACTTCTGCTCTAGAGACTCTCTCATTCAGAGACTTCGTAATAACTGTGTATGAGCGCAGCCATTAAGGTGCATGGCGAGGGGCTAGAAGAAGAAACAGAGCAACTAAGTGAAGCGGCTGCATGTGCACTAAAATTCAGTCCCCAAGGAGTAGTGTTTAAATGAGATAGAAGCCAGTGAGCCATAAGACAGCATGCTTAAATGGGTGTTCCCATCTTCAGCAGTTCTCTTGGGGATGGGCCCCAACATCTCTGTTTTATGCTGCCCAATATGAGTGCGAGATGTCATAGAGGGATAAAAGCTGAGCTTCTTCATATATAGGATTATATGATAGAGGAGCTGAGCTCTGTGATATATAGGGTTATATGATAGAGGGAGAGGAGCTGAGCTCTGTCATATATAGGGTTATATGATAGAGGAGAGGAGCTGAGCTCTGTGATATATAGGGTTCTATGATTGAGGAGAGGAGCTGAGCTCTGTCATATATAGGGTTATATGATATAGAGAAAAGCTGAGCTCTGTGATATATAGGGTTATATGATAGAGGAGAGGAGCTGAGCTCTGTGATATATAGGGTTATATGATAGGAGAGGAGCTGAGCTCTGTGATATATAGGGTTATATGATAGAGGAGAGAAGCTGAGCTCTGTGATATATAGGGTTATATGATAGAGGAGAGAAGCTGAGCTCTGTGATATAGAGGGTGAGAAGCTGAGCTCTGGGATATACAGGGTTATATGATAGAGGAGAGAAGCTGAGCTCTGTGATATAGAGGGTTATAGAATTTTGTGTTAAAAGCAAAATAAATCCTGATAAGAGACAGTGAGACCATTTCGTGTGAAGGCACTTTTTCCTCCTGTGGCGGCCATTTTCCAGTATGAATGAGATACAGATTTCGTGATGGTTCCCAATCCTAAGGCACGAATCACATCTGCCACAGCAGTGGCGCCAAATCCGTTCCGGGATGGGCCCTGTTGAGTATCATAGGATATGTCCTATTTCAGTCTTTGTGTCATTTTGATTGACACTATAGCACAGCATAGCGTTCTGGTTTTATTTCCATAATTTTTGACAGAATCTGCACCTAATGAAACCTCCAACACAGAGGTCAATTAAGTCTAAGACATTTCTGCACATGGTTGTTCTGCCTTTAGAGCAGTGTTTCTCAACTCCAGTCCTCAGGATCCACCAACAGGTCATGTTTCCTGGCTTTCCTTAGCATTGCACAGGTGATATCATTATGCTGCACAGGTGATATCATTATGCTGCACAGGTGATATCATTACGGTCAGTGCATTCTGTGGGAGATCCTGAAAACATGACCTGTTGGTGGGTCCTGAGGACTGGAGTTGAGAAACACTGATTTAGACAAACCCTGCTCCTGCTAAAGCCTCGTTCACATTGGTGTCGGAGCTTCTGTTCGGAACCTTCATTGAAGATTACGCCGGTTTGTAGCATTCCGTCTTATCTGTAGAGACATCTTAAGGGCATGTTCACACGGCGGTTTTGGCTGCGGCTCTCGCCGCGGTTTCCGCGGCCAATACCTCATCAAACCTCACGTCTCCCGACGCAGGTTTGCGGCGCGGGTGGTGGGCGTGGTCTCGGCGTGGTTTGGGGCGCGGCTTGCGCCGAGGGTTTGCCCCCATGCAAATTAATTTCAAGGGGAAAACCGCGCCGCGGCCGCCGCGCAGAGCCCTCCCTGTCAAGAATTGTGTCGCCGCTGGTGGTGCGCGGCTCGCGGCGCGGTTTGCCCCCTGCTATTAATTTGCATGGGGGCAAACCCTCGGCGCAAGCTGCAGCCCAAACCACGCTCCACCCGCGCCGAGACCACGCCCAGCGCCCGCGCCGCAAACCAGCGTCGGGAGACGCGAGTTTGCGGCGAGGTTCAACGAGGCTTTGGCGATACCCGCGGCCCAAACCGCCGTGTGAACATGCCTTTAGGGGCACATTCACACAGTGCTAGCGCAGTTTACCAAAATAGACCCCAAACCTGCAAGTAGGGAGATTTGGACAAAGAATAGTAAATGAGGAATTCTGCACAGTTTTCAAAGGGGAGAGCATGCACAAGAAAGGGGTTCAGTGCCCAGAGCCAATTAGTAAGTTAGCTTGCAGTATGATGAATTTGGGCTCCCCCATGTTTTGGCAGATTGAAAGATGTTGGTGATTGGTAAATTACCCATATCTACCCCCAACTTTTGAGACTGAAAAGGGGGGAACTGGCCAGCCTAACCAACCCAAAACATGACATCACACCAAGACACCCCTTAAACCACCCCCAACACAGACATCACCAAGACAGCTTCCCCCACACCCAAAACTGACATACCAGGAAGCCTCAAACCACACCCAAAACTGCATCACCCAAGGCCTCAAACCACCCCCCAAAAACATAAGCTAATTTTTAGACAGCCAAAAAGGGACAATTTTCTTGATTGTTTTGTACAATGATTTAAATTTAAGAAATTTGTTATGTAATTACGGTAGGAAGCCATCAGATTTTTTTTAAAGCAAGTACTCGTTTTTGATGAAAATTTATTTCCCAAATAAAAAAAGAGGGGCATTTATGGGTAAGGGGGGGGAGGGGGCAAGGGTTAAAAATGGGGGGACTGTCCCCCAAAATAGGGACTTGGGAGGTTCCCCTATGCTTGTTCACATGAAATCGCAGCAGAAAATTTGTAACCCCCGTGTTTTTTTTAGAAATATAGAAGATTTGATCAGTACCAAAAAAAATTTGCACATTTGCCCCAAAAGGGGTTTCCCAGAATTAGAGAAACGGATGTTTTCTGCCTTAGATGCCCCCAATTTTCCCAAGAGCTGTATCCCGTATTGCAGTTGTGCAAGAAGAAAAAAAAAGTTTTTCCGCTCACCAGGCAGAAAGGGGGATGTGCATGGAGCACAAAAAATGCGTAGAAAAAATAGGAGAAAATTTAGTGTCTTTTTTAAAAATGAAAATTTTATTTTTTTCGCAGTTCATAGCAAGATCCCCAACGAGTAAAAACCCCCAAAACGTTTGGCCCCCCGGGCCCTTCCCCATTGCAGTATTGCAGCTCGTCCATTAAAATAACAAGGGGACAAACTGCAATATACAAAAAAATGGGGGCAGTGTGGGGGCCTTTTTCTAGTGAAAAAACCACCATGTTTTTTTTTAGTTACTCTCTCATGCCATAAGCAGCATTTTTAGCACTTAAATGTAAAGTGAGACACTATGATAACCCTTCCCCGGATTACCTTTTATTAAAACCCCTCCCAAACCCTTTTTGCCCAATATAGCTTTTCGGGGTATAAAATGTGCCTTATGTCCCTGTTATTATTGGCACCTGTGAAGGAGGAATGATAGGAAATAACTAATGAAAAGGATTAGAGTGCCCTTTTTTTCCCAAAGGGTATGTTTACAGGCTTAATTGGGGGTGTTCAGTTGCCCCGCAATTACGGGGACTTTGGGAGTCGCGTGAAAGGGGGGGGGGGGGGGGTGGTCCGAGCCCATAGACTGTCATTACGCCGCAAATAAATGGCATGTCAATTATCTCACCGCGCGTACAATACGATCGTATTGTAAGCAGGGGAAGGGGGGGTTTTAAAATTTCCATATTTTATGAAAACTGGGATTTCCCTAATTTGGGGGCATTTCGTTTTATTGAGGCGCAGTCATCATAATACGTTGCGAAATGAGCCCCAAAATAAGCCGTGTGAACATGCCCTAAGGGCTGCTATAATTCTCCAGAAACAGCGCCACCCTTGACCGCTGGCCATGCCTGGTATATGAGTAATGTCATGGGTTTTGTATATTTCAGAAAAATTTCAGCAAAAAAAAATTGTTGAGAAATCCTTACAATCCTTATGGAGCTGCCACACTTTACACTCACTATCCAGGCCCCTTCCTGCAGAGTAATGAAATTTTGTCATTATGCTGTTTGGGTATTTAAAGGGGGCTCAGTGTGAGCCCCTTTAAGGACAGGTGCCCGGTGATACTTAGGCCCGGTTCACGGTTATCCGGCGTAATTGCGGGGC